>JBBJLR010000019.1:11238487-11259862 GCA_037577145.1 Brachypetersius gabonensis
ATTAAAAACAGTATATTTAGTACAGACTTAAAGGTGCGATTAATCGCGAGTTAACTATGGCAAGCATGAGATTAATCACGATTAAATATTTTAATCTACTGACATCCCTAGTTTATATTTGTTTTACCTATTTGTATTCAATAATGGATTTTTTGACATTACAGAGGCTCAGTTATTTGGTCTATGGTAACCATGGTTTTCAAAGTGGGATTTGGGGAGTAAAGCCAATGGGTTCCTAATTATTTTTTTTTTCTGCTAAGAAAAGCAAAAAGCTTGTTTATACTAATAATGCTAAAATGTCATCATATTACCTTCCCCTCATAAATACTAAGCTATCTGTTTTTCTTTCATCATAGGAACCACAGACAATGGTTTAAACAGCTATGTAATTGTCTAATGTGTCCAGCGTTTTAAGATGTGGACCTTGGAGTTCCATGTAACTTCTTTTACACAATAAAGGGTCCTTAAAGATTAGAGTGGAGACCTGAATCCTAGGATCATCAACACAGCTGCAGCTGCTAGCTAACTGGACATTTTAGAGCCCATTTGTTAATAAGCAATTACTGTCTGGATTGATTAGGAGGTACTTTGCACTTGTTCTCTATCTTTGCAATAGCAGTTAAGTGCTAATGGCTCCATCTTTGCAGTCACAATTAAGTGTTCTAAACACCATTCTGTTGCTTCATTGTAATTCATTCCAAGTGCATATATCGCCTTTCACCTCTTTCATTTTCTGTATTAGACCCTTTTTTTCACTTGACAGAACGTAGGGGGGCTCAGTATTAATATGTTACCTGATGATTTTCAGATCGCTCCTCTAATCACGACACAGGAAGCTACCCAGGCATGCGAGAAACTTGGGAAAAAGCACACAAAAAATAGATTGGTCCGCTGGTTGAAATGAACAATAAGTTTAATACCATGGTGGATTCATACAATAAGTCACCAAGTCGAGAGATTTAACTAAAAGGTTACCTTGAAATGAAAGCTTAGGAAATAAAGGTGAGAGAAGGAAATGATTTTGGCTTTTTAATAAGACCTGGGGATTGCTCATGTATAAGACTAAAATGAAAGAATAGAAAAAGGTGGAAGCTTTTTTTTCGGGCCATACAAAATTTGATTAAAATTATATATTTTAATGTTAAATATTCAGGAGTCATTGTGTGTGACTTTTCAAGTATGGGACGTCTCATTTTAACCAGCGATATCCTCATTCATCCCATCCCATAAGCCTGAACTGCTTCTGGCCTAAAGGTAATGATCATCTGCACACATAGCAGAAGCAAACTCCAGGGAACTCCAGTGACTTTTCAGGGCCGTATTATTATTCAGATTTACTTAAAAGGCTTGAATTCCTTAAGTCTGCTCGAACTATGAATTGTTTATTTGAGTTAAGTGGGCTAAAATATATCTTATTAAATAAAAATACTGTTTTTTATTCATGATGTTTAGTGGACGTCTTTGAAGTAACCTTTCTGGGAAACACTTTAAATGTAGTTCTGTCAGATTTATGCATGCTGTCCTTGATACTTGTGACCAGTTAGCATGTAATAAGGATGGATTATAGAGCCAAACACAAAATTATAGAGCCCTGAGAGGAAGAGATCTAATTACATATTTACATTTTTATTCTTCTCTCTCTCTCTCTTTCTCTCTCTCTCTCACACACCGCTCAGTATCAGCCACACCATTAAAATCACTGACAGGTAAAGTGAAAGTCAATGATCTCATTGCAGTGGCACCTGCCAAGGGGTGGGATGTTAGGCAGCAAGTTAACAATCAGTTCTTGAAGTTGATGTGCTGGAAGCAGGAAAAATGAGCAAGTGTAAACACCTGAGTGACTGACAAGAGCCAAGTTGTGAGGCTAGATGACCGGGTCAGAGCATCAACAAAATAGCAGGTCTTGTGGGGTGTTAGGCCTCGTCCACACGGACGCTTGAATCTTGAATAAATTAAAGCACTCTGAATGCCACACACGTTTTTGTTGTGGTAAAAAGCTGCACTTGATTGACTTCAGTGAAGCATTATACTGTTTAATGCCAGCCTGCAGACCAATTTGAAGTTTTGTGTATTTATCTGTCCAAAGTATTTAGTCTTTGTGGGTAGTTCTGCACTAAAAACGTGGATCCTATTCTTTGTTAAAACTAAGCATCAACATTCTTGTTTTAAAAATCCTCCTGATATGGCATCGGAGACAGGAAAGGAACAAACATTGGTGCCAATACTGGGTTCATATAGAATCATGGGACCTATTCCTCCAGAACGTCAACCGAACAACAAGTAAATGACGCTTTCTTTGCATTCGGCGAGATTTCGAAATTGACTGCAAGAAAATGTTGCGTGCAGCCGCCTGAACGCAGGTGATGAGTGCCCGTGTGGACACTTTGATTTGCTTCAATGGGTAGAAAAGCATTCAGTCCGCGCTCACCTGACGCCACGAAAACCTAGAAAAACGTCTGATTCAGACGTCTGTGAACGAGGTCTTACTGGTATCCAGTGGTCAGTACCCACAAAAAGCGGTCCAAAAAAGAACAACCTATCAACCACCGACAGTGTCATGGTAGTCCACAGCTCAATATGATCCCACAGAAAAGGCACTTTAGCACAATGTGCTGAAAAAAATGCTGGGTCTGATAGAACAGTGTCAGAATACAGAACACAGCTTATGTCTGCCTAGCCACACAACAGTCACCATGCACATGAGTCTCAGAACAGGACCATTGACCAGTGCAAAAATGTGGCCTGTCTTGATGAATCCCATTTTGTTTTACATCATGTGGATGGTGGGGTGCACGTGTGTGGTATACCTGGGGAAGAGGGCCTGTCCTGGCATTCATGTGGATGTTACTTTTACACATAGTCCCTGCCAAAATATTGTTGCAGACATTCTTTCAAATTGGTGGCGGTTACTGTACTCGATCAAGATCGAGACCCCTCCCAGCAAAGAGACAAACATAGCAGTTGGGGGGTTGTTAACAGTGTTATGAAGGCAGTACCCCCCAAATATGGAGGGGTAATTCACATTGTAGTTGCAGACCAAGTACATCCCTTCATGGAAAGGGTAAAATGTGTTTTTTCCATTTAATGTCAATATTTATGCAAATGATGCACGCTTTCTAAGATCTCACTAGACAATGCAGTCCCTTAAAATTCGATTAGAACCAAAAATCTTTCAGGTTTTCGTTCATTAATGTCACAGTCAGGCCTGTGGACTCCGGTACAGTACCTCCTGCGACCACTGGGGGTCGCATTGGCCCCATGGACTTCCTTTTGGAAATGAACTGGCCACTTGTAGATAATCACCTGGCCTTTACTCACTTCACCTGTTTCTGTTCCTTCTATGTTCTTATTGGTTCCTTGTCCTGTCTCACATGTATTTATAGTCTCCTTCTCCCATAGTCTCTCATGCTAACATACCCTCACGTTGTGTCTCCATACCTTGTGCTGTTTTCCTGTCTCTCGTAATAAACACCTGGATAGTGTAGTAACGTGGTCTGCTCTGGTCATCTGACTCCACTCACAGCACAGACTGGGCATAATCATGACAGAATATTAGCGTTGCTCAAAAACGCGGATTATACCCAGATGACCCCCCGATATGCCTCGCGGAACTCCCTCTGTCTGGATTACGGCAGCTCAGATGAGGACTACGGCGAGTGGGACCGGGGTGAGAACACTGGAGTTTGTAAAGAAAATTTTGACTGGCGCGGATACATCGGCAGTCTCCCTCCTGGGTCTTACTGGGCATTTTAAGGGTCTCCGGGAATTCCAGCCGACCTCAGCGACGAGGACGAGGAATTCTCCTATAGTTGGAGTGGACGACCACAAGAGTGGCCGGTGAGGATGGCATACAAGGACCTTTTCGGGAGGATCTGCGTCACCGGAGAGAACTCTGAACCGGAGAAGGAGAAAAAACGAGGGAAGGCGAATCGCTCGAGCCCCAGTTCCTCGATGGCGGGTCCTACTCGACCACCGGCTTCCGACCTCTTCTCATCTACGCCGGCTTTGTCTTTTCTATCCCCTCCGCCGGCTTTATCTCGTCTCTCCTCGCCGGCTTCATCTCTACTCCCCTCACCGCCAGCTTCATCTCTTTTCTCCCCGCCGGCCTCATCTCTTCTACCCTCGCTGCCGGCTTTATCTCTTCTCTCCTCGCCGTCGGCTTCATCTCTTCTCTCCCCGCCGGCTTCAGCTCTTCTCTCTTTGCTGCCAACTTCATCTCGTCTCTCCTCGCCGCCGGCTTTAGCTCTTCTCTCTTTGCCGCCGGCTTCGTCTCGTTCGATGCGGAGGAGTTCCATATCTTGGCAGACGAAGAGGGTTGGAATGGAGAGTTCCTCGTATACCTGTATCACGGGGGATTCGATTCCAGGATACGAAATTAACTCCCTAATGACTTGCTTCCCGTGACGCTGGAGGAGGCAATTCAACTCAGCCTCAGAATTGAGCTTCGTCTCAATCCCCCAACTCCACACATTTCAGACTCTCACAGTCCCACTACACACACTCTAGCTCCACTCATTCCAGCTCCATTCACTCCAGCTCCACTCACTCCAGTTCCATTCTCTCCCGTTGCACTCATTCCGGCTCCACTCACTCCAGCCCCACTCACTCCAGTTCCACTCATTTCAGCTTCGCTCACTTCAGCTCTACTCACTCCCGCTTCATTCACTTCAGTTCGATTCACTCCAGCTCCACTCACTCCAGCTCCACACAGTCCCAGACAGGGCCATTCAGCGTCACTTAGCCTCAGCCCAGATGACTTCTCCGCCGCACCAGAAAGTTCAGAAGACATCGTCACCGTGTCTACCAGACCAGATGACTTCGCCACTGCACCAGTCGACCCTGACGACTTCTCAGCCGCTTCAGCCTGCCCTGACAACGTTGCAGCCGTTCCAGTCAGCCCTGGCAACTTCTCAGCCGCTCCACTCAGCCCTGGCGACTTCTCAGCCGCTCCAGCCTGCCCTGACAACATTGCAACCGCTCAAATCAGCCCAGACAATGTCGCAGCCGATCCAGTCAGCCCTGACGAATCACAGCCGATCCAGTCAGCCCTGGCGACTTCTCAGCCGCTCTAGTCAGCCTTGGCGACTTCACAGTCGCTCCAGTCAGCCCTGGCAACTTCACTGCCGATCCAGTCAGCCTTGGCGACTTCACAGCCGCTCCAGTCAGCCCTGGCAACTTCTCAGCTGCTCCAGTCAGCCCTGGTGACTTCTCAGTCGCTCCAGCCTGCCCTGACGACATTGAAACCGCTCCAGTCTGCCCATGCGACTTCACTGCCGCTCCAGTCTGCCCTGGCGACTTCTCAGCTGCTCCAGTCAGCCCTGGTGACTTCTCAGTTGCTCCAGCCTGCCCTGACGACATTGAAACCGCTCCAGTCAGCCCTGGCAACTTCACTGCCGCTCCAGTCAGCCTTGGCGACTTCACTGCCGCTCCAGTCAGCCCTGGTGACTTCTCAGCGGCTCTAGTCTGCCCTGGCGACTTCTCAGCCGCTCCAGTCTGCCCTGGCGACTTCTCAGCTGCTCCAGTCCTGACCCAACGCCGGTTTCCGCACCGGGCGGTCCCACTCTTGCTCATCCGCCGGACTCTGCACCGGGCGGCCCCGATCCTGACCAGCCGCCGGACCCTGCACCGAGCGGCCCTGATCCTGGCCTGCCGCCGGAACCTGCACCGGGCGGCCCCGATCCTGGCCTGCCGCTGGACCCTGCACCAGGCGGCCCTGATCCTGACCAGCCGCCGGATTTCGCACCGGGTGTTCTTAGTGCCCGGATTACACCGGCCATCCAGACTCCAGGACCGGACTCCAGACCGACCTACTCGCATCCACTAAAGCGAGATCTGCCGGCTCCTCCTCCTCCTCTACCTTGGAGGTTCTTTTTCTCAGACTGGTTTCTTGTGCTCCCCCCCTTCTTTTCGTCTGAAGGGCTGGGAGTCTTCGTCTTAGCGCCCCAGTGTGGTGCATGGGGGGGCGGGGTACTGTCACAGTCAGGTCTGTGGACTCCGGGACAGTACCTCCTGCAACCACTGGGGGTCGCATTGGCCCCATGGACTTCCTTTTGGAAATGAACTGGTCACCTGTATATAATCACCTGGCCTTTACTAACTTTACCTGTTTCTGTTCCTTCTATGTTCTTATTGGTTCCTTGTCCTGTCTCACATGTATTTATAGTCTCCTTCTCCCATTGTCTCTCACTGACTCCACCCCCAGCACAGACTGGGCATAATCATGACAATTAACATCTTTCTTAAAGGTTAAATGTTGTTTTTTAAAATATGCATATGTATACGGCATTAATATACAATGTCGCATTTGCATATGTATATATTTTTTTCAAAGCCACCCCCCCACAATAATAAGAAGCATTTAAACAATAAACTGACTATTGTTTGCTGTCTCACCTTAAGTGTAAACTAACAAACATATTTGTAAGTTTGTGCATGCCTGCTTGATAAAACCATGAGTGTGTGGGCTATCTCTGTGGCTGATGCTCCAGCAGTATAAATAGTAGAACATTACTATCACACTGAACAAAGGGGTTCAATAGACTAATACCTAATGCTGCTTCTGTGTGCTCATGCGATCCTCAGGAAAATGTGTGTTATGCATTTAATGTGCTTAGTGTGGTCTGTATTTTGTATACTGTGTTTTTACAGGTTTGAATGGAATGTGTTTGGACACTCACCACACAGCACATCATGAATTCACAAAACCACATGTGTGAACTTTGGGAGTCTGTTACACTCTAATAAAGCCTATTGCTGGTAGAGTGTTACATCAGTCAAGGAGTCTTAGGTTCCCTGAGTCAGAGCTGCTCTTAGACATACGCGAATTATGCATCCGTGTAAAGCACCAACCTTGAGGGGGGCCCTGGACTGACCCCGGACACTGTACTGGTTATTAGGCTGGTTTGTTTAGTATTGTTAGAATCAAAATGTTTATTTCATTCTGCCGACACAGAAGTGTTTTTTTAAACACTGCTATTTATTTTTTTCAGACCAATTTTAATGTAAAATCTAGCATATATGCAGCTATGGACAGTACACTAGGGAGTCCTTCTGTACAATCCATCAGAACAGGGTTAGGAAGGAACATGTCCAAGTTTCTTGAAGGCAGGTATACTAGAAGCTGATATTTTTGGTTCTAAAAATAGAGAAGCTCATTTTGGGAGAACATTTTTAAGAGTTGCATAAGAGTTGTCCTCAGAATGGCATAACCCAGTGATATATCAGGTTAAATGCATAACCTGTATGAAACTTCATAAGAGCTTCAGTAAGCTATAGGGAATGTGCTTTTCAGTGATAAATGACATTATTGTATACATAATTATACAAAGTGTGGCATAGCTAAGCCTTCTTTATTACATTTGGAAGATACAGTTATATGCACGTGGATGTAAACTTACTGAACAAAATGTTTCTGTTTTGTCAATTTTTATTACATTTCAGGATAAGACATGCTATAGATGCAATTTATCCAAAAATCTTAAAAATGGCTAGCAAGGCCAAAATTGCTGTTTCTACCTGTAGTGGCCAATCTTTTAAGTCATTGGTTGCTGCCAGTGACCCTCCATTATGATGTGTACCAATCCAAAACACCTAAAAGTTCTTCTCTGTTCTCCCTGATCAAGAAAGGGGTTTGTAGCATTGTAGCATTGCAGCCTACTGGGATCTTAGCATAATTAGCCTAACCTTTACTGCACTAGTGCTAGTTGGGTTAAAGATCAGCTTATTACTCAGGGCTGCTGAATAAGTAATTGTCCTTTTGCCTTGATCTCTGAGACACAGGGCTCCAGCTCTGTCAGATGTTACAGCCATATCAGCCCTCTGGTCTAGTTGCAGTGGCAGGACCCCTGCCCACAGCAAGGGCATTAATTCAAATCCATCTGGTTGACCCCTGTGCACTGAGCAAAACATCTACTAAGATTTCCAGCATAGTCTCCTCAAAACACACATATACCAGTAAAAAATAAAATCAATGACCTCTCCTATCCCATTTGAAGTGTTTTTTCTGATAGTTTTTTCTTTGCTCTGAACTTTCAAACAAGTATTACCTCCCTACAGGCTGTTTTATTAGTAATTGTGTCTTCTGCACATTTGTCTGCATGGTGGTACTTCTCTCTAAAAGAGCCCAGTGTTAGTGTGTGAATCTGAATGGGGAAATTCAATCCCCCTTTGAGCTGTAATTGGCAGCATGCTTGTCTGACCAAGAGGCTTGCTTGATGTTTTTGGCAAACCAGCCTGATGGGAAAGCAGATCAGCAGAGAAATGAAGGCCGGCAGAACCAAATGTTTGCCTCTTCTGCTACTATGCCTGACATTGACCCTAATGTAGACCTTCCTGCAATCGTTCCTACTTTAAAGACCATGCAAAAAGATGAGACGACATGCAAAAAGAATTTTCAGTCTGTTTGGCTCAATATACATATGTGAGCAAACATTTTCCCTGTTAAATCTGAACAAAAGCATATTGAGAACCAAAATGACTGACAGCCATCTCTGTGGTGTCCTTCACATTTCAATCACCCAACTTTCGTCCAAAATGCAACATCACTGGTCCCACTGAGAGCATTGCTGTTTACCCTATGGGTGAGATAAAACTATATTACATATTCTTATGTGTTAATAGGCCAGATTACTTAATACATTTAGCCAATATCAAGAAGATTTCTGCCAAACATTATTTGACTTTTAAAGCATATTCAATTATGAAGCATAAGTGTACATTTGATACACTACATGTGAATCAATATCCCTCACCTCTAGTGGGTGGCCCAGCCATTCATAAATATTTCTGTATGTGACCCTCATTGTAAAAGGTTTGGACATCTCTGCTTTAAAGGTTATGCAAGTAAATGGCTTTAGCTTGTGAGTGTATTAACCAGAATTTGGAATAATTAGCTAATTTAGCTAACTAGTAAAGACATTTTCTAAGTACACGCGTCATTTTACATTGTTTCATTTTTTATTTTAATATTCATACAAAAAAGGATCAATTTAAGAGACGACAAAGCTTGTCACCACTTAGATTAAATAGCACCCAAAGTAAGCACCAAACATACACATTCTAGTTATGCAAACAGAATACCCCCCGAAACTTATTTATTTACATTTACTACTATTTTACAATGATCAATATTACAAATAGAAACTCACATGTATGTTGCCTGGTGGTTTTGTAGTGTTTTCACAATGATTTCATAAGAAAACTTTCTATGATATAGCTTGTAGAAACAGTTTGGATGTCTGGTTCCTTCTGCTAGTGCTGTGAACAATTATGACTCTGTGAGTTCTGTGAAAAGTATATATTTGGTGCAGTTGGTGGTCTAGTGGTTAGGGAGTTGCACCCTCAGAAGGTAGTGGGTTTGAATCTCAGGACTGCTCGTGACACCACTGACATACCCTGGAAGATACCATACCCACTCACTGCTCCCTGAGTAACCTCCCCACCCCCCGTTAGTGGCAGCCCACTGCTTCAATTGGCAAATAGGTTAATTCCAGAAAAAGAATTTCACACTGTTCACACTGTGTGCTGTGTTGTGGTTTATTCATGTCTGTAAGGGCCTCAGATTAAACCTCTTAATGACTGTTTACTTGATAACTCTAATAATTGTAAAAGTCTATGAGGGACATCCTTCTTTGGGGCTACATTAGTACACCCTCATCTTAGTTTTTGACATACCTCCTCCAACTCTTCCACGGTTAAAAATAATGAAACGGCAGAGTAGAGAGATTGCGTATGTGTGTGTGCAATCATTAAATCACCCATGCAGGATGCCATTACTACATCACCATGGGGATTCATTCCTCAATCAGTTTGTCTTCTGCTGTGGTTTCACTGATGAAAATGAACCTCTCTTCTTCTTGTCCAATGTGACAATGGGGAAAAAGTGAAAGTGTAAACCAAAAGTGAGACAGACGAAAGGTGGAGGGGTTTGTTTTGACAGACGTAAGTTAGATCAGATGCTTGCCACACAGGGCCCGGTGTCACAGATCTGTCTTAATTACAGCCTCTCTGAGAGTGGCCCTGTTTGTTTCTGTGCCTAATGAGTTAGATAGGGATTAAACACTGTGCTCCGGGGCAATTAGTGCACCCAGTCCCAAAGCACATCATCCACCGCCACACACAGGCAGAGCCACCGCCATCCACAGATGCTTAGGGAGAGTGCATTAGAATGAAGGACTGAAAGTCACTTTACATTAACTTACTATAAAGATCTATATCCTACATTTTACAAGCTTTTTTTCTGGCTTCCTTGTAAGAAGTTTTTAAGGGTTTACAAACTAAAAAATACATTTATCACCTGACAATTTTCCATCCTGTCTTAAAATTAAATTAGCTGTTTTTGTCACTGTCACTTACTGTTACTGACAAATATTTGTAAAGAACATCTGTTCTGACTGATTGCCCTTTAGTGAGCCTCATTCTGAAATCAGCATCAACATAATGTTGGCTAGAATGATGTAAACTGAATAGAAAGTGAATGGTACATTTGAAAACTTTATATGATGGGAAAAAAAAAGTTTTCATAAATGGGTCTTTTACATGATGATTGTACATTTCTGCGCCAATTCTACCACTCTTATTATACTTTAAATCAGGGTGACTGCATTGGCCTAGTTCACTCAGTCCTTTTTCTGCTCCTGATTGGAAGAGTAGCTAGTGTGCAGTAATTATCTTTATGGTGTCTCTGCATTATCTGTCATTTCAATTTGAGGTCTTACCGTTGAACGAACAATAATTATGTACACGTAAAGCAAATATATTTCACTGTGAACATTTATCTGTGAAGTTGGCACAAACTCATTTAAAAAACTATTTCATTGGGTTTGAGAAGGCAGCAAAATGATAGAAGCTGTTAAACAACGGAATCATTATAATAAAGCAGAATAACCAAGAGAACAAGCTGGACGAACCAGTCCAGGGTCATCAGTATGGACATACTTCAAGACGCCTGAGCGGCAGCATGTATAGACAGCTTGGACAGGGATTACAGGGCTCTTTGTGCTTTTGTACTGGCCACTGGTGTTGCTGTCTGGGGTCTGGCCTCTAGCCTGTCTAATTGGAGCTGGTGATTGCGGGGCTCCGTCGCACAAAAGCCTGATGTGCACAATTACAGCATGCTGTGTCAAAGAGCACGACTCTCAAATGTCACACCCGCATTCCATCAGCGTTGAGAGAACAGCAGCTCAGTTTTAAATTAGTGACTATGCAAATACGGCCCCTCTCACTATCTTCTTTTCCTGTACCTCTCCTTCTGTCTGTGTGTTTCTTCTCCCTCTATTGTCCTCCATCTCTTCCTCTTCTCTCTCTCCTCCTCCCTAATTCCCTGTCTTTCTCTTCTTTATGTGTTTTTATACCAGCAACCTAATCCATCATGTTGCTAATGAGATGTATAAGTGTGACTTACCTTAAATTAAGTATAAAGAACCTCCACAATGTGGAAAGACCCAAAAATTGATACGAAACATTAACATTATGTAATATGTTTGCCAAATGCATTTCATTTTTAAGCATGATGCTTGGAATCGAATGTGGTTTCTATAATTTTCCATGGCAAATATTCTTTGTGAGAATCATGTTTGAGTTTTCTGTTTCTGATTTACTCTCTCGTGTCTCTCTTCTAATATCACACATAGATCGACACAGTGCTCTCAAAGCAGCATCAGGGTTGGAGGGAGTGCTTTTTCAGTGATAATCATGTGTAAATATTTGCTCTGGTGTGCACTGATCGTTATATTTACTAATCCAAGGGAATAGCTTGTTTGCCATTACGTGACTATTATGACTTATGAAATTCAGATGGAGGGCAGTAAGCGGAGAATCTACATACTGCACAAATTGGAAAAGGTGGATGGGGAGTACATAAAAGGGTTGGATGAACCTGCATACAGCAAGGTGAGATTGACATACATATTAGATGTGATCCATACAAAATGAAAAAATGAAAAATTTTGAAGGATTTGCCTGGTGTGGAGGCTATTGACATTACAAATCACCTTTTCCACCAGACCTCCCACTACACAGGCAGCCAGATGAAGGCGTACAAGAGTCTAAAGGCTGACAATTAGTTTGTGTGTGGCTTTGCGGCCTTGGAAGCAAAGTAGCACTGAACATTTGGCATCCTGTTTTCACCTAGTTAAGCTTTTTACCTTATTATTTCAACTCCAGTATGTACATGGTCAGACCTCTGACATCAATCTCCTGGTAGGTAGCTAGCTAGGTATTTCTGGCATAAAAGTAAAGACATAAACAAAAACAAAACATTGACTAGTTGATATAATAGGAAACACATAAAGCTACTGAGATATTATCACAGCTTTGAGTTTTGGAGCTACTTTTCAGAGGAAAAGCCAGAGAGGCGGGATTGTGCTGGTTTAGACATGTGCTTAGGATGGACCGTGAGGACGTTGAGAGAAGGATGCTGACGAGAGACTCCGAGTGTGTTGGGAGAAGGATGCAGACGATAGACTCTGAGGATGCAAATGATAGACCTGCAGGGAAGAGGGAAAGAAGGTCTAATAACAGGTTTATGGATCTGGTGAGGAAAGACAAGTTGGTGTGAGAGAGGGAAATGCAAAGGATAGAAAGAAATGGAGATGGTGGATAAGCTGTGATGACCCCTAACTGGGAACAGCTGAAAGTAGAAGAAAGGAAGAGTGTTTGTTATGCAGCTAACATTTGTAGTTTTGGCTACCTAATTATCTTACTAGCTAGCTAACTAAAACTATAATAGTTTTGTTAAAAAAAGTTAAACTTTTTACTTTTTTTCTATGTGGGTAGCAAAATGACTTTGGCCTTACTATTCATAAAATGGTCACTACACAAACAGGCATTGTTGGACTTCACTCTACCATACTTTGGATGAAGGGTTTTGATGTTTGCTGCTGTTTTTCTTCATGCATTTTAACTTCTCTTCTTTGGGCAGCACTATTTTCAACACTCAAAAGTAGCCCTTGTTTTTCTCCTTTTTTTTTAATTGGAATAGCGGTAAATTGTACAATTCCTGTAGTGTTGATCACTGCCAAATTGCCTCAGATCCTGTGTGCAATTGCCCGCTCATAAGTGTGCTCTCTTATAAAATCATATGCAAAGAACTTCTTAGACAGAATGGTAGTAAGTGTACATTATACAATCACAGTATATACCTTTATTCATTCTTCCTTTTGTTTTTATAAGCATGATATCACATGGTTGTATGAAGTTCCCCAGGCTGTGCTGGACTAAATCCCTCCAGAACTTGAACTAGACACTAGACTAGATAAGAACTGAGAGTAAAATCATTATAATTTCTTTGTTTTGGCCATTGTTGCACACACTGTTTCTTAACCTACACATTTGATTACAAGTCATTTCTAAATGGCCAGCTTAACATCAGTATTAGTGGGCTTTGTGAGTTTAATGAGGCTCGGTTTCTGAAGAACCGGTGCAGAAGAACCTTGACTGGCACACACAGACCCCGGACCTGAGCACTATCCAATACCTTTAGGATGAACTGCAATGGAGATTGTGACACGGGGCTTCTCGTCCAGGAAAATAAATTGTGACAAATTCTCACAGAAACACACTTGGGGAATGCCTTCCAAGAGTTGAAGCTCTTATAGCAGAAAAGAGGGATCCAACTCCAAATAAAAGCCTGTGTATTTGAATGCAATGTCATCAAAGTACTAGTTGGTGCAATAGTCCGGTGTCCCAATACTTTTGTGCATATAGTGTATGTATTGATTGCTGAAATTAAGGCATTGGCCTGTGTCAGTCTCATAGTGTGTGTGTCTAAGCCCTTGCTTATCATTTGGGTCAAGGTAACATGACCCCTACACTTTTGTCAGAAGGGGCTTTTAACATCTAAATTCTTTCAGTGTTTGCTAGTCCTTGATAGTGCGTTTAAAATTTCAAACATGAATGCTTCTCTCCAAGATTCAGTTTTCTTTTAGCTGCTTCAAATTTCAAGCAGTGTTTTACTGAAGTAAGGTGTATTTTAAAGCAAAAACAAGCAGTACGGCTTCAATTTAAAGCAAGCAGTATTAACTAACAAAAGTGAATGTACGTGTATATTGTTAAGTATTTAACATTGTTCCACACTCCCCACTACAAATGACCTAAAATAAAGGATTTTAGATACACATTAAATATTTGTGGGAAACACACTTCAATCAATTCACAATGAAATCATATCCCATCCATAAATATTTCCCATCCAAGTGTTGTTTCACTCAAAAGTACATCATGCTAAGGAAGATTTATGCCTTTTGATTTCCCATTCAGGATGACTCTACAGACTCTACAGACAGATACATAATAGATAAACTTTACCTAAAAGTAGACCCAGCTTCAAACACGTATTGCCCATGCTGTGTTATTTCAACAAATGTTAGGTCACTTTTTTATCATGTTTTGTTTATGATCTGATTTCTTCCAGTTTTTTGTATGTTGGCCTTGTTTGTCCAGTCTCAGTGATCATTCCAAAAGTGTGTGAGACAACTATTAGTTTTCCCAATCAGCCTTTTCATACCGAAAAGGCAGATCATAGGGAGTCTTCGGTGATTATAGTCGCTAAACATGGCCCTACTCTTCTATCTTATCTTCATTACATCCCATTAATGTGGAGATTTAAGCAGGAAAGGGAGGTGACACGCACACTAATTTGTCAGGAACCATGAGACTATTAGTGTCGGGAGATGAGGTTGATGTATTCAAGGTGCTGTATATGAAATCCGGTTTCATGGTTGTACGTACTTCTCCCTCCCTGATAAAAATCAAGTAGGGTTTCATTAATAGCGCTTTCACGCTGACTTTCCTTAAACGTTAATGGTGCCGCCCTGACCTGCGCACTAAATTAAAGACATTTAAAGATGTCTGATGTGCCTGTCTGGGTCTCCCTCCCTCTGCCTGGTGAAAAGGGAGGTACTGTTACAAGCGTGACCACCTTCTGCTCTTTTAAAATGACATAGTCCTCACAAACACACACACACGCACACATACAGGCAAGTGGAATGATCAGATTTAATTCGTTTTTTTTCCTGCTCAAGGTTAGTGTGGCCTAAGATAGCAATTAAGAATGAGCGAGAGAGAGAGGCAGACATGTAGACCAAAATATACAAAGCAATTGGCAGCTAGTCAAAGCCAGGGCAAAGTGGATCAGTGAAAGAAAAAATTGTGAAAATAAGGAAGAGAACATAAAGGCAGTTATGAAAGACAAAAGCAGAAGCAGAGTAGCTTATATAACACTTCTTGACTGCTTCCTAGCATAATTGCCTTATTTATTTATTTACTACCTTATTTACATCTTTTTCCCTTCAGGTTTAGAGATATTCAGAGAGATAGACAAATAGTAAGAGAGAGAGACATGAGGTCATCCCTGCATCGCGGCCCTCTTCTTCTGGCGACAGTTTTTCTCATCTTTTCCAAAGTAACCATAGAAACGCGTTCCATCCGCTCTCATTGAGAGTTTTGCCCTGGGCCCAGTCCATAAGGACTGGTGTGAGCACAGGGCAGCCACATCTTTAAAGCCTCTGTGAATGCAGAAAAGCAACATATTCATCAGCTGAATCACACACGGCACTGAAACAGGCTAGTATGAAAAATGGTTGCTTTTAAACATACTGCGCCAGCCATTGACCACAAGAACATCACGGCTACAGCAGAAAACTGCCTTTTTACTCCTTTTTGTATTGTTACCATGTTGCCTTAGAAGTGTTCTGTCGTTTTGTGCAGACAAGGACATAAAATGGCTCAAACAGAAATTCTCTGATCACTGCATATCAAAAACCTCCAAGCCTCTTACAGCACACAACATCTAAAGGGCTTTTTTCCCCTCATACAAAAGGCGAAGCTATTTCCGTTTATGCTTCCTGTTTCAACAAAACAAGCCTGGATGTTGCTCTACTTTCCAAGCTCCCATCACATTCACCAATTGCAAGAAAGAAAGAATCCACAGGATTAGCATTTCAACTATTCAAATGTGTCCTTGTTGTTGAGCTTGTCTGGAAAATTGGCAGGGATGCACCCTTCTTTTCTGTTGTCCATCAGAAAAAAGTATCCCCCCGCCCCAAAAGACCCTTCTGTCACCTACACAACAGCTCTTCATTGTGTTACCACATCGGCATCAAGCTTTAAGGCGAATTAGTAGAATATTCTTTAGACAAATTTAACCATAACATCAGCAGAAGGTGAATTTCATAAAAAAAAAAATCCTAACCATATCTTCTCCACAACTGCAGTCTCTCCTCCTCAAGCCACTTCTTTCATTAAATTTGTATAACAAGACTACTGAGAGCAACAGTCTTGCAATACTCATCCATTATAGCCAAAATGGCCCATAAATGAACAATTGATCTCAATTAATGGAAGAAAGCCATCTATAACGACAATTTGATTTACATCTTCAGTATTGGACTACCTGGTCCCACCAAGGTTAATAATACCGCAAACCCAGAATGCACATTAGATGGGGCAATAACGGAGCTAATTGAAGTCCATTAACCCTGCCAAGAGATTTCATTAGCTCTCCTTTGCTATGAGTCAGCTATAACTTCCATTAAAAGTTTTTGTCAATAACCTTGCTCTGTTAAATATAATGCAACTTACAATTTTTACGATGCAACTTAAAACATTTTTACGTTGTTTGATTTGAAATTCTGTGTGTGTTGAAATTATAACAGTAAGTTTACAGTTGAACAATATGTTTGTAAACTAATGTCAGTGAACTTTTTGCTGAGTGTGTGATATGGAAAATATCCATAATATCCATAAATTATTTGCTATCCCTCATTATACCAGTTTATTGAAACATATACACGTATATTAGTTTCACTTTTAATTTTTAGTTGTTTTGTTGGTCTTGGTTGGTCTTTAGTTGTTTTGTTGGTCTTTGTTGGTGTTGGACACAGTGACAGTGACCAGTCAGGGTGACCTGTACAGGACCGGCAAGTCATTAGGACTCTTGAATCCACAAAAAAGACCATAGTTAAGATGTGTAAGGAAGTTTTGTATTTTACTCGACTGTTATTAGTACATAATACCTGTAGTCTTATGAAGTTTCTTTCCTAAGAGAAGAAAATATACCTTTTACTGCTTCCATTTTCATTTAGACCTTCGAGGTACGAAGATTTTTCTTTTTCTATTTTTATTTTGACATTCAAGTTCCCACACATTGTATTTTACCAACAATGCAAATCCATGTTCTTGCTAAAGAGAATGCTACCCATTAGTCGCCACCCCACATTAGCTATTTGTGCAGCGACAGGCACGATCAGCTTGTGGTCAGCACTGCTGAAGAAGGTGAGGAGGTGTGCAGTCTGTACTGCAAAATAGAGAATGAGAGATTAGAATAATACTGTGCAATATCCACTCAGTGTTTATTTTCATGCATTATTACTTTATGAGAATTTATTAAAAAGGGATTAAAACAAGGCAGACTCTGTATTCTGGGTTAAGCAGAACCCAAACAGCTCATGGCCAGCATTAACTTTAATTTGAGTGTGATTTTGATACAATACCAGTGCAAAATGGTGTAATTTCTGTGTGCTTTTTTCTCCCCTGCCTGTTAATGACAGCACTCAAGACCTTTCAGGTAATTTAAGGGTTTGTGTAAAAGAAATTTCCATTTCCTATTTTTAAATGAATGAGCTTGCTGTAACATGTAAACTTTGTTAAAGTTTTAAAATGTATCACTCACTTACCAGACCATGCTGTCCATTCACTGAAACAAAGCAGCAAAAGCAACTTGTTCTGAAACTAGTCTGTTTTTTTAAATGTCTTAAAAGCATGGCGTTTGCATACAGCTGACTTGCCAGTCTACAGAATTTAGCCTCGCCTATTGTCAGTGAAGTTATAAAGAGTGATGTAGTCCAGACAGCTTTTTGAATGACGCACAATACAGGGCAACTAAAGCAAACATGGGTCATTCATATACAACCTTAAAAACACAACAAATGTATCCATGTATACACTATAAGTGGATATCAGATAAAAAAAATTACAGCAAGCAAGTGAATTTATTTAAAAACATTTCTAGGGCATCTTTTTAGCATTTAATAAAAATAATCATTTAGATCAAACCTACTTTTCATACTAATACATAATGATGAATATGATGCACAATATACCCAAAGGATTTTGTTAGCAAAACCTCAACAATATATATTTCAAACTTAATTAAAAATTGAGAAAATGTGTATCTCCAAACTTCTAAAGCACAGTATAAGTGCTGTTCCATAGATTATCGGGCTTCATTCAAGACTTTCCTGCACTTCATCTCATCTACAAAGTGGGTGGGGTGTGTTGGGCTTTGGAGCTTTGTGCAGGCTCACATACTGCTGAGAGCAGTGCTGGGTTGAGTGATCACGGAGAGTGCTTTAGAAAGGACAGGAATTGATTCATCCACAGCGTCCTCCACATCAGAGAGGAGCCGTCCGCACAGCGGCGTTATCCCTTCCCTGTGTTCTTTTCACGCATCACCATCTCTGCATTTATCCGCTTTTGGATTTGATGTTGCAAAGCACTCTGCCTCTGCCTACCACTTCCTTGTTCCAAACACCCATAAACACACACACAAAAAAAATCACAATATCACACACTTAGAAAAAGCAAGCAACCAAAACAAGACAAGAAAAGAAAAAGCTTTGAAAAATCCCCAAAAGACACTCTTGCTGCGTAATCCGCCACCCACGCAGTTGTTTACAGAAACTGTGGCGGTGATGGTTCACCATCAAGCAAACAAGATCTATCTCTGTCTATTTTATCTCCCTGTTCTGTCGCTCTTTGTGTACATATGTGTATATGACATCACCAGAAGATGATAAGAATGATCAAACAAGTCCTCGGAAATTGAGTGGACTTCTGCCTGTTGTCCCATGGGACATCCCACTCAGGACCCCAGCTGGTGCAATGCCCTGGCACAGTATCAGTGATTCTCTGAGGGATCAGAACATCATGTTTGTTGCCAGATATTTTTGATATGCGATGCATGTTCACACTTCACAGAGACTGTCATATACCAACTCCTTGGAAAGAGGAACTTCACAAGAGCTCCAGACCGACTGTGTATCTCATCATATCAAAAGTTTCCATTTTTTCCCACTTTATTATTATTTGTCACATTATTTGTAGTTCATAACCAATGGACCAAAACAAATTAAACAGAAATAGTTCACAGTAGTTTGTTTGTAAATTTCTTTGTTAAAAACTCCATGAACTATTTCAGAGATACACACGTATTGGGCAATATTATAGAACCACCTCTTCGGTTTACTAAATAGCCTTCCTGTGGGCGGTTCTTAAAGAAACTTCTCCCAATTTACTGCACACTCAAAACCATAACTGGAAGACTTTGTGGAGGTAGACATAATTTACAGAGGAACTACAGCTTTTATTGCTTTGTGAATGAGGCAGTGTATTTATCCCCTCTGCATAATCATAAACCATAAATCAAAAGGCCACAAACAATGATCTGTAATGGATAAATCTCATTAAATATGTTGCAGTACAAAATATTTGACAACAGCAACCGCATACATACTGTTTTATGTCTGAACTCTAGGTGTTAAATTGTTTATAAACAGCCCAGAATCATCAGGCCACAGCCCCAGTTTCTACAACGTAAATCAGAAGCTGTTGTCACTTAGTGGTTGGCTCTTTTCTCTCCGTGCTAAAAAAAAGCACAGAACTAAGGTCAATTCATACCAGCATGAAGCGCATATGCAGAGACCGGACAAAGCAATTTATCATTGAATTAGTGTCATTTACAGACGATTCAGTGTAATTTCCTTTTGGGATTAGGTCAATTTGCTATAGGATTAAATAAATTCACACTGAGACAGGGTCATTCCGGAGTAATATAGGAGAGAGCCTTTCCAATAATAATATTTAGTCAATTTACACAGCATTAGACAAATGGCTGATGGGTTTCGAGTGATGGCTTTGAACATAGCATAGCAACTGGCCTCAGAGTACATTCAGATCAGCATGGCAACTTCTGCATTAGTCTCAACATGGAGGCTTTCAAATCACACAATTTTTCTCTCAATTAAAGAGGCTTAATTTACTCAGCAGAGGTCAGAGCTGAGCGTGATGGCACCCAGAAGCCTGTCTGCTGTTTGATAGACCCAAAGATTATTTGATATTATATTATTTTTTTTCACCAGAGCTTTCATTACTGCCAGCGGAATACTCACTGTCTTACTGCCTGTATCCCCCTCTTACCTTATTAACCACAGTGGCAAAGTCAATTAACACAACGGAGACTTGTTCTCCACTGTTCTTCTGCCTTTATAATGAGTTGCCTTTGAAATCTCTTAGCTCTCTTAGAGACAAAGGAAATGGATATTTGAATAACTGCAGCCTCACTTCTGGTCCTGGTCAATAGTTTAATTTGAACACTTTTATGCAAGTACCATTAACAGAGTTCTGCATTATGATTGGTTAGTTCACTCTACACTGCAACTGCTGCGGTTTTGATTAGCTAGTTGAAACCTGTATTCTGATTGACTGCTATCTTCCTTCTGATTGGTGGCTTGAAGGCAGCACTCTGATCGGCTTGTTGGAAACAGCATTTTAATTTGCTGCTTAACTGGACTGTTTACTCAGTTCTGATTGACTTTTTGAGCCCTGGTTTCTGACTGGTTAGTTGCATTTGATTGACAGTTCAAGTCCTGCATGCTGACTGGCTTGTTGAATTCAGCTTTCAGTTTAAATCCTACCCTGTAATTGGGCCATACTGAATTCAGGACTCTTCTCAATTAAATAAGTAGAGATATGCCTTTATTGTCATTGTTCTGAAGCAGGATGCTACACATACAATAAAATTGTAGGGGCTACTTAACAATGCAAAGAAACACAGACAGTGCTGTAGTGCAGACAGTAAACAGTGCAGACAGCAAACACAGTATAGACAATAAACATCAAACATGAAACTGCGGGCAGACAACAATGACACACAATTTACAGGTCAAGTATTAAAGTAATACACTTATTGAGATGAGATCAGGGTTGCATTTGCACATATAAATATATATATACCACACCGATGGCCTGCACCCCAGCAGAGCTGGAGCAGCAGTCCTTTCAGACAACATCTCCAGCACACTACGAACCATCTGACATGCGGTAAGTCATACCTTAGATTCCAATCATATTAGCCACACTACAACTTGCCATGCTGATAGATGTACATACATAGCTTGTCCTATAGAAACTGTGTCTGTTCCCCGAATAGTGAGAAAAAATAATAATTTCGTTAAATTCGCCCGAAACAATCTGATAACCATAAAACCAGAAAACGGTCAAACAAGCAACCGAAATCTACCTCTAAAGTTTGGACTTCTCAACGTCAGATCCCTTGCGCCTAAAGCACTCATTGTTAATGAATTAATCTCAGATTATCAC
>JBBJLR010000019.1:11317529-11332463 GCA_037577145.1 Brachypetersius gabonensis
GAGAGAGAGAGAGAGAGAGAGAGAGAGAGAGAGAGAGAGAGAGAGAGAGAGAGAGAGAGAGAGAGAGAGAGATATGCCTTCAGGCATGTTTGGCTCAGGCCTTTCAATGACTCCATTGTGCCATGAATTACAGATGGATCTCTCTTCTACCCAAACCAGGCCTTGGGCATGGAACTCAGCCATAGAACACACGACCACTCACACAACAATACAAAAAGACACCAAAAATCCCAAGTGAGGTCACAAATAATGATCTTAAAATTTTACAAATCTATTTGTCTTTTGCTAATCCCGAAATTGCTTGACAAACTGTTCCACTATACATGGGTTCTCACAGAAGCAACAAATTACTCATGGTATTGCAAATGGTATAAAAGAGATATACTGCTTAGATAGGAATATATCTAAGCAGTATACCTCTCATTCACATACTTAGCTAAGGCAAAATCTTAAATTCTGTTTTAAAAATGCTTGATGTTTTATAGATGCATAACACATCCCTTGCCACTCGCTAATCTGAGTGATAGCAAAAATATGCTTTCTGGAAAGACTACAGGTTATGGATCAACTTGTGTTAACAAGGATGGAAAGACAAACCCTTACTGTAAAATGGAATAAGGTGTAAAGACTAGTGCTAAGTGTACTAACAGTGCACTGTCATGACAGCCTGAATAAATAAGCAAAATAAGCAGGAGACAAAAGACAGAAGACTTTGAACATAGATATGTACTGATCGAGGACTCCAGGAATATGTAAAGGCATTAATCAGCAATGAACTGTTCATGTTCATACCATTAGCATAACATTTACCTATGGCCATAAAGCACTGAATCCATCTTCCTAGATGCCCTATTTATAATGCACAAGCAGCATGTTTAATAAAGTTATGCAGATTTATTCAGATGTAAACCGCTGTGCCCAACTAAACAGTAGTTTCTCTGGCCTGGAAGGCCAATAAACAAGCTAAGGGTCTGAAAGGAGGGGCATTATCAGCCAAATCATCCAAAGAAATACAGACTGGCCTCTAATACGGTTTAAATACATGCATCAAAGCAATGTACAGATAAAAGTAAACAGAACTTTTGAAGAAATTAAGTCAGTATATGGCCATTTGCGACAAAAAGGGTTTGCAATGAAGAGGACTAGGGCTTTTATATATGCAAACATAAATATTGCTTTAACCCAGAATCCCTTTAACCCAGTTTAAAGCATTTGGAAATACCTTATCCCTACAATGGGAATTGAGGCAGTCTATTATAAAAAAAGTCACTTCTCTGCACCTGCAAATGAGTTTGCTTTTGTTCCCAAAAAAGCTGTAAAAGCCCCAGTGGTACTCACAGAGTATGGAGAGCGAGAGCAGGCCGAGCAGTAGAAGCAGATTTGTTTGGAGCGCGCCGGCTCCACTGCAGTCCATTCTGTTCTTCTTGCAGGTGCACACCTGAACTTTGAGCTCCGTACTGTTAGTTAGTGGAGGGAAACCGGAGTCTGTCAGAACCAGCGGCACGTTGTAGTTTGCTCTTTGCAGACTGTGCAGCAGCATGATCTGCGAGTGTGTATCTGTGGAGGAGAATCAGAATCTAAAATGACCAATGCAGAAAGTCTGTGCTGCAATGTAATGTAGCATCATTGCCTTACACACTATACACCAAGTTGCTAGTTTGCAAGAAACATCTGCCAACACTCATTGACTGTTTTATCAGAAACACCAATCAGGCAGGCAAAGGTGCTTGAATCTACTCTAGGGCCATGGGACTGCTTATGGTTATAGACTCTAAAGGTCTAGTTCCCTTCACCTAAGTTAACATTCTTAGCATACTCTCTGGTTGCCATGTTCATCTGCTATGCAATGTCTATGTGATCTACCATTGACCTTTATATGATGCATGGAATAAATGTTCCCCCTTACTTAATCAAAATTAGTGGCATTCCTGTCAAATCTCTCAATGTTGGCAATTGTTGCAATAATGGCTGAAGTGACTAATTCAAAGGGTAAATAAACATCTACCTGAATAAACACACATGGCTTGTTCAAATTGGCCAGCTGACCAGCTTGACATTGTCAAACCTCATTGAACAGTTCAGCAAGGCCTGTCTTTCAAAATATGCCATAACATGAGAGTGTATCTGAGTGTTCTGGGTGATTTTCAACCAAACAAAAATTGCCCAAATAGGGGCAGTATACCATTATACATGACAGATGATGACTCCCTCTCATTCCCTTTTTGATGGTGGGTGCTGAGAAACAAACCTCCTTGATTTAAATATTGAAGACCAGTTATAGTAGAACAGTAAATAACCTTCTCATTTTCTTGGATGAAGAGTTCGATAATCATCAGTAGTTGCTGAGAAAGACAGCAGTCAGTCTAACACTAACACTGCATCTTGGTTTTACGAGAAAACTGGTGTGCTGTCTGATCCAAATGGTAGAAAGCTAAAAAAAATTTTTTTTTCATCCAAGTCCACTTTTTGTATATTTCCTAAATACCTGGGTGTAACTTCCAAGGCATGCATTCAATACAACTGTTTGATCCTCATACCACTGCGACATATGTTGACTTACCGCTACCATATGACTGTTCTGACACTACTGAAAATATCCACAACCTAAATAACATCAGAGTACTGGTGCTCCTGTTTTGGCTATATTCCATCAATGGACAATGTGTGTTTTGGAGGGAGCGGGGCTATAGGGCATATCAATCATTTGCCTTATAAAGTGGCCAAAAAGTGTAGGTATCAGCTAGGTCCATCATTGCATATTTGACTTTATCACTTTGTGTACAGCTGTTTGTGTATGTGCACACACAAGCAAAGTCAGTCTGTTTTCTGTCCTGTTTCCTTGCTGTCACTCCAGGCAAATGTCTGAGCTCAGGATTTACCCTCTGTCAGTCATACTCAAACGAGAAGCCACCCAAACCTGAATCATCACCTCTCTCCCTCTCTCTCCCTCTCTATATCTAAAACTCTGAAAGCTAGCACACAAAGTCTTATACATTTGCTATATTTGACAGTCTTTTTAAGAGTCAGGAGGGGAATCAAGCTTAAGAATCAACCGACAAATAGTGAAGATTAGCAACACTTTTGGTGGAATTACTTGCAGTGTTGTGTTTACTCCCTACTGTCTCTAATGCTGTCCTTTTTCCTGACAGGAAAGCTTATCCACTGTCAGGATGTATGAGAGCCAAATCTGTATTTTGTTCAAACCTAAATACACTCAGACTTTCTTTCTAGACATTCCTTTGCCCGTTTTGACATGAGATCCTTCCTAGTTCAAAGCCTGTTGCTTCCTATTTACAGCTTTGTGGCATATTGAGTCTTGCCACAATTCAAGCTTGGCTGTGTGGCAGCTCCAAGCACACATGCACAAGCATCTTACTATTGATCCTGGAGATCTTCCACGTCTTCTCTAAACCAGGCTGTTTCCCCAGTTCAATTCTGAAAGGGTCTGCATTGGGGTGGATGTCTTTGTCCCGTGCTCCGATCACTGCCACATTCACCTCCTTGGCATCCTCGCAAACACGCACTACTGAGGGGACCACATAGGGTGCATTGTCATTTTCATCCTCCAAAGCGATGATTAGAGTTCCTGTGCCTGTGGCTGGAGGGCTGCCTATAAAGGAAACCAGAGAAGAACGTATATTAACAAATGCTTGATACTCATTTGGACCTTAGGTCTCAGTTACAGTCAGCGCTATTGTTACTGGCACCTTTGTTAAACATGGGTCAAAAGAGGTCATGAAGCACAATAACATTGCAATTAAGTGCAAAAACAAAAATCCTGATCAAAAACTACGTATTAAAAGGTGAAAACTACAACGATTGGCACTCCAGTCACTTGTATGAACAAAATGCAACTCAACCATTTTCCTGTTTATATTTAACATTTTTAAAATTCGCCTTTAAGCTTTCATGACTTCCAGTTTCACTGGAATATAGATATGAGGATGTATGAAATAAGCTTGGAGCAAAATGCAATACATTTTGCCCTCATTTACAGAGAGAATGAAGGTTAGAGAGGTATATATTCCTCTAAAGATTAACAATAAAGATTCATATGTACTGGTACTTTTTTCAACCTCTGATTTGTTTGAATTGCTCCTAAGAAATTTTGTTACTTATAATTGGTCACAACAAGCACTAACAGATTCCTAATTCCTAAAATGTTCACCATGAATGAGAGTTAATTGTACAGCCATGCTTTAAATAGCAATGTCAAGACATTAAACAAGTTCCTGAAAAGCAAACTTTCACTGTGAGGCAGAGCATGTAGCTTGACAATGGAATTGCTGCAGCTTATCAATCACTTACAGGGAGGCAAGGCGATCGGCATACCTTGTGCTCGGTTGTGTAAAGCAGCTTTCAAGAAAGCAAATATTTCCTTCTTCTCTCTCTCTCACTCACTCTCTCAGCATTTAGTAACATTGGCCTAAAGAGAGTCTGCAGTCCTGGCTTCTTTACAGTCTAAATCAATTTCTTAGCTTTAAAATACACAAGAGAAATGTGCTTAGCATTTATAGCTGAGTTCGGTGTAATGGCCTCCCGGTGTAATGCCGCCTATTGTATAATAAAGAAAGTTGAGTACTCTTTTCGACCAAAGACCCAGGATTAAAGCAGTTATGAAACCACACAGAATAAACCAATAACTAACATATAAAATGAACCTTTTGGTTTTCCTTACCTACTGAGGTATTAATGTGTTTTATACACAGCAGAGTTAGAATCAAAACAAAAAGGGGCTCTCTGAACTCACCCATAAGTAACTGCACCTGCTGAAAGAATGATCAAATGTCTCTCTTTTCACAAGCAAATCTTAAGTTTTCAAAGCTTATTTCATCATTCCACTCTCCTAACCCTCGTCTTTATATCAGCTTAATAGTAAAGTGAGGGAAACAAACAGTGTGTCATTTTAATCCTGGGGAAACATGAATCATCCGGATCATGAGAGAGGCACTGCTCCACGACGTGGGTTGCTCTGCTCCCATCTGATTGTACTTTTATCGAATACTGTCAGTGGTAAAAACAGAAACGCTCGCTTTCTGAAATGTGTCACTTCCGCCAGATTAGCAGCTATTGAAAAAGCCATAGAGTTATAAACAGCCCCGGGGGTCACTGGCAATTACCATCAGATGACAAGATTGATAATTAGAGAATGATTTTCCCCTCGCTTTGCCTGGAACACGCAGGCCCGTGAAAGGAGAGGGAGGGCAGGTTGTCAAAGTGCTGGCACCACAAACGTCACTCTAGCTGCAGAAATCAGCTACATCTCAAAAGTCGTGTTGCAGAGTCATTGCGAAATGGTTCATGAAGAAGACATGACAGAGCCTTCGTTGTCGTGTTTTATTGATTTTCTGCTCATGAGCTATTCTAAAGACCTGACACTCGTATCTATAGGGCTCAGAGAAGCTCCGACGATCAGAAAACTTCATGAACTGCTATCACCATTGCGTCACTGGCAACTACTACAGCACAAAAATACTTCACCATGAAGTGTGCATGCATGTATGCACCATAACACAACAGAACATCATATTCAAATGAACCTGTTCCGTTAACACAGCTAGGAAAGAAGAAGGTAGACCAGACATAAATGAATGACATAAAGGCCCCTAAGGACTAGTTTGAGAATCACTGACCTACAAGTACGAAGACAACACAGTGTATGCAATATATCGTACCTTAATTGTTAATGTGACATTTATCTTTGCATTACTAATACTGTAGGCAGGTGCAATGTGAGCCTCTAACTACAGTTTGGTGATTTCATTCCCTTTAAGCACCAAGTGTACACAGTGAAATCCTCCTAAATTCAAATATATTATTTTAAATACTAACACTAATCCTGCTACTGCTAATGTTTTAACTGCATTTCATGTTAGGTGTTTGAAGTTGTATGTATGGTACTCTAAACACAATCACAGAAATGGAGAACATCATACATTTTTGCATAATGGGGGGTCTAATGTGTAACAATCCATTTAAAAATTGGATGAATCACCAGTCCATTAGGAGCAGTAAGATTCACCCTCTGGGTGCCCCTACACAACACAGATGAGAAAAACAGTTTTAAAGTAGCAGCTAAGATCAAGGCCACTGCTGCATGGTTAACGATGGCTGTCCTGAGAGGTTGTTTGAGTAACCAGCGGTTGCCGTTGGTAACGCTATAGGTGAAGGCGTCAGTGATAGGATTTGGAGATTCAGTGGTAGCTCATTAGGAGGCCAGGTACACAGCAGGGCCAACAGCTGCTGATTGTGTTCTAAACAAAAACAAGCAACAGATGGAACATGAAGATGAGTCTGAGATGCAACCTCCCCCCAACCAAATGCATGTTTAATACATTCATCTCTACCCTCGCACCAACGCAGCTCTAAAAGGAGATGGTCTACTTTTGTATTCACTGTGATTTTCAATCCACAGCACATTTTTAATTAAAATAAAATCTCATGCTGAAAATGGAATAGAAAATGCCTCCACTTCCTCAAAATGAACAACATGCCAGGAGCAATGAGTAAATATGTTGCTTTGTGATTAGTGCCACCATAATGCAGAAACACGGTGGGGTGCGTATTTGCATGGATTTTCTCTGACCCTCAAGTCAATTTTTTTAAAGGGTTATTCAACCCAAATTAAATACAAATTCTAAATGTTTTTTGTTTTTTTTTTTACTGTTTTTTGACAGAATTATTGCACATTAAGCTCTCGTTCAGTGTAGCAGCAAAACAAATCTTAGCGGAGCTTAGAAACATTTTAGGACAGATTATGCACCAGCTCTGCAATGTCGTAGAAACAGCATGGAAAAAAAACATTCACCTTTCACTATTCACTATTAAGCTCTGCTAAACTGAGAATGCCTTCTTTATACACAATAAAATAAAGCAGACTGTGGCAAGAATATACTCTATATGGACAAAAGTACTGGGACGCCTGACCATTACACCAACAGGGACTTTAATGACATTGCATTCAAATACATAGACTTTAATATTAATCACATAAACTTTAATATTGAGTTGGTCCCTTCTGAAGATATACCAGCTTCCATTTTGGGAAGCTGTAAGAATTTGTGCACATTCATTCTGTAGAGAATCAGAATCAGAAAACTTTATTTATCCTGGAGGAAGTTGCTTAAGCATTTATGTTAGACGGTCTGTCTCGCAATCTCCATTCCAGTGCATCCAGTAGGTGTTGAATGGGGTTGAGGTCAGGGCTCTGCTCTGTGCAGTCCTTCTACACCAAACTCATCCAACCATGTCTTTATGAAGCTTGCTTTGTGCACAGGTGGACAGTCATGCTGGAATAGAAAAGGTCCAAAATATCTTGCTATGCTGAGACATTAAGAGTACGCTTCACTGCAAGTAATGGGCCTAGCCCAAACCCTGAAAACCACATACATCCCAATACATATCTCCAAATAATGTACAGTATGTTTCCAAAAATATACAGATGTCCCTTCAGCTGCTTTGCAGCTACTAAGCTGCACCCATTGCTGACAAAGGTGATCAATTGCAGATAACTACATAATGTATGTCTATCCATATGTCTGGCCACAGTATTATAAATACAGCTATATGAAAAGCTATATAACCCAATGTCAGTCATCTCCTAGCCACAATTAGACTGTGAACAGGTGGAGAAGTGGAACTGAGCAATGAACTCCAGTGTCTACCACTGCTCTCAGACATTGCTCATTCCAGTACTTCTGGATCACAAAGTGGTGTTTGTAACACAGAAGTAATCACCCAGCATCAGTAATGCACCTGTGTCTGTATGCAATCAGATTCTCACAATAATGAATTTGACCATTCTGTCATACCCATTCACCAAGTGAAGCAGCAGGCAGCCATGAACACAGTGCCCGGGGAGCAGTGTGTGGGGACGGTACCTTGCTCAGAGTACATCAGTGGTGCAACTAGCCTTCTTGGGATTCGAGGCTACCAAAAAGTGAAGGCTGTTATTACAGCAACAGGAGGACAAACACCTTATTAATACTATTTGTTTCAGATGAAATGCTGGGTGAGCCCTGGTACAACTGGTTCGCCCAAAATGGAAAGGCATCTGGTGCACCCCAAGAGGGTAGGCAGTACATTTTTAAAACGTTTTTGGATGCCCACTTTATAAACCTTATCATTCAGTAGTAACATGTAATACAACTGAAGACTTTGCAATTACGGTAAAAGGACGGTAGGTTTGAATGCAGAAGGACTGGAACAATCAGAAGATACTTGAAATACATACTTAACATAAGTCCTTGCCCAAGAGTAATCCTTTGTTTATTTGTTTCTTTCTTTCTAATAAAGTCTACAGCAACATGTAACACTCCACAGACATCTTGAACTCTGTGATTCAGTCTGACAAGTGGTCTTATTTAGCTGCACTTTACAAGGAACACAATAGAGTTGCCTCTAGAGCAGTGTTTAATGGAGGTGGAACAGACAGATGTTTGAAAGACAAAGCAAACCACACCCGCTACTTCACGTGCTAGTGACCACTGTACTTTGTTAAAGTGGAATGGGGTTGTTTATCTTTACATGGTCTACAAAAATCACTCAAATGTGGCCAATATACCTACATTAAGTTACGTTAAGGTACACCTTAATGTCTATTATTGAAACCACTAGGCGTAACTCCCACTCTTAACAAAGACGTTAAAATGTAAAAGCTAAGTAAGAATGCATTGCTTAGTAGAATATATATTGTTTTATTTTTCATATAACAGTTACATTAAACGGACTGGTGCTTTGCATATGCATATATACTACAGGCCAGGCTTTTAAAATAAACAATACCCTGTTCTTTCAATATTTATAACAAGAAAACTTAAAACAAATGTAACTGGCTGGTACTCAATATTTCATAGTCTGCATTATTTATCCACAAGACTCAGACTATTGGATTTGAAGAAAACATGTCAGTTGTGTCTTTAGTGCAATAACATTCACTTTGTGTTCCTGGATAAAATTGTATTCTTCAACAGGACAATGATCCCAAACATTCTTCAAAATTGTACTAAATCTATATCTAGCAAAACTGCCTGACCACTTTGAGGTTCATTTACCTCATAAGCCCATTATGTGTACAATTACTGATCATCAGCCGTCAGCAGTCATGCACAATTTGCTAAGCGCCCATTATTCCTTTCGTTATTTGGTCAGTTGCAGACCACAGGGACTTTCTTTGACCTTTTATAATTTGTGTGGTGGATCATCTCACAGAAGATTGTCTGTGGTCTGCCACCCATAAATGTCCAGTAATATTCTAACAGGACGGAGGTGTATTGATGCACTCATTAATATTCATTATTGTGGTTATGAGATTATATGAACTGTGAATATAATATGGTTTAAGTTCATATTGAAATTCAGCCAAAAGAACATTGGTGAGGTGAGACACTGAATATGAGGGCCTAACATTCCAATTCATCCCAAAAGTGACCTGCAGGGTTAACACCATGGGTCTGTGTATGACACTGGAATTCCTTAACATTAAATTCATCAAACCATGCCTGTAAGAAGTTCGCTTTGAGCACATGTGCACAGCCACACAGCTGGAACCATGTAAATATGTAAAATGTCTTTGTATGATGCAATATTACCCTTTACTGGAACGAAAGGGTCTACTCTAGAGCCTGAAAATAGCTAGAAAACCATTATTACACCCCCACCAAATTTTACATTTGGCACAATGCATTTCAGAAGGTAGCATTCTTCTGGCACCTAGCAAACTCAGACTGTCAGATAGTGTTTCCGTGTGTAGAAGCCTTCATTTCACAATAATAGCACTTGTAGTTGTTTGGGCACATCTAGCAGGGCAGAAATTTCATGAACTGCCATGTGGTAAAAGTGGCATCCTATAACAGCACTATGTGTAAAAGTTCCTTGACAGTATGACCCAATCTAATGTCACTGTTTGTGTACTGTGTACATCATTTTATACACCTGTTATTAATGGGTATGGCTCAAAAACATGAATTCAGTGTTTAGGAGATATGTAAACTCCCTTATTTGTGTTAATTATTCCTCCATAGGACACTGCAACCCTATTTTGGTAAAAGCAGGGTGAAAAATATTGTTTCCATGTATTATTATGAAACTGCACATATTGTATTATGACATTTGTGGATGGTTAAATCCTTAATCCAGTAGTGGTCACTGGTCAGAATCTGAGCATTAAAGATAGAAGAATGTAAACACAGATTGTGCGTAACAGCAGCCTATTGAAGAACAAGATGGGCATGCATGGTGGGTGTTTATAATAAAGTAGGCAGTTAGTTTGGCTGCATATAGCCCATACAGATGGCACACTCATCTTTCTGTTATGTAGGCTCTTTATTTTTGCTCACAAAATGGACAATCCAGACTGAGGGATGCATCACTCAGCCACATCTATAGTTTAAGTGCCAGCGATGGGAAATATGTCCAAACTGAAAGCTATGGCACTATTCTATGCAGGTCATTGACCAAAAATTACTGAAAAGTTGATAACAGCCAACTGCCTCATTCGTTCTTCTTTAAACACTCTCTCATCTGTTTCTGCGTTCCTCTACAAGGTCCTTTTCAGTAATTCTGCAAATGAACAGCTGTTACTAACTGAGCACATAAGCTTTTTAGTGCATGGTTTATTCACAGGTAAAAAAAAAACCCTGAGAAATATATTTTACTAAAAAATCCTATTAACAGCCCAATGGCATTTGTGAGCACCAAGGTGACCATTAAAATAATGAAAAATACACCATATTCTCCCATATTTCTGACATTTGCAGCACTATAGTAATAATTCACAGTAGCAGGGCATGCACATCTCTCAGACAGCCAGCACCCTGCCAGCTTTTCTCGTGCTCTGGCCCTATAGTGGGCTGCTGACTCCTTTAGCTATAGAACTAACTCTAAAGTGATGTGGCTGACTGCTAAAAGCATCCAACCTCACTTTCTTCAGGCCTGTTTTACTGTGACATAATGATCTGACAAACATTAGGAAAAGACTATTGAACTAAGAATTTTTCAGATGGGTCATTTGAGGTATAAAGCTTGTTAACTCCAATCCAACATTAGACTGTTTCTGTGCTATGAAGTCGTTATGAGTGCTTTATATTGTAAATTAAGCTGGATAACTGTGTTTGTCTTACACCATGAACTCTAGCACAAGCTGTTTATTTATTAGGACAAAATACATTTGAAAGCCAATGCAAAACACCACCAGTGGATTTAAACTGGCTTCCACTTCAGTATAATTGGCAGGGTAATTTGTTCAGCAGTTCCAAATTGCAAAATAGTCAGTCCACAAAAAAGGTGCAAAAATATTGGGTGTTATAGTGGCTATAGCATTTATAACATTTCCACTTGTCTGGACTGTGGGTTGATGTACCTCCTACACAATATGTGTGCTAAGAACAAGACTGTTGAGCTTAGTTATTTCTTTCCATATTTATTTCAAACTAGGTTGATCATTTTTATTAGTTAGTCATTACATTCGTCTAGATCCATTTTCCTTTTATTAGAGCTGGACTTAGTGACAACCAGCAGGGGTGGAATTGACTAAAACACATATTGTTGCAGTTGTTAATGCCATGATTACTGTTTTCTCAGTTGGGGAGCAGCCGGGCTTATGAAATAGGACTTGTCTTGAGGGAACAAGGTGCAGGGTCTTAAAATGTCACAACACATTCCAAATTTTCAGCTGCAGTGCAAAGAGCTCAGAAAAGCGAGTGGGCAATTAATCTTTACACGAGAAGATAAAACAGGGGGAGATGGTTAGTACAGGGAACTCAGAGACTATAGAGACTAAGGAAACTGGGAGTGTGTATCCTTTTACTGTTTCATAGAAAACACAAACACACATAATTCCTAAATGAACCAACTATTATCCAGCCTCTCTTATCCCTTACCATTGAACACTGTTACTGTGTCTTTGAGGGTGATATATGTTAATAGTGTATGTTATTATTGGCTGCCCTGCATTTAGCCTCATTGCCACGTTTTTCTCCATGGAAAGAATGAATAATTCTTTCAAAACACGAATGCCCCAAAGCCATGTAGAAAAGATACCATCTCTTCTATCTACATTTTCAGTTTTTCCCACAATTCCCATGTACATTACAAGGTCAAAACATATATAATACAAGTAGTCAAATGCTTGTCCTCTAATTGACAGTGTGTTAAAGTAAATCTACTAGTACACAGCATTATTGTACATGGCTACAGTGTAAAGCCAGCTACTCAAATCATAATTATAATTTTGGACAAAGCTTATGGGGGGAATTTTAGTGCAAACGTTATAATATTTTTGTCTACCACTGCGTGTGAAAGTTGGGATTTTTTAAAGTGTTGATAAAATGATGACACACATCTTCAGAGGTAACGTAATACACTACCACTTCAACATGAGTGAATGGATTTGACCAACAAACCAACAATATTTTTATAATCATAATGAAATTAGAATGGGGAGTTCAACAATGGCAACAAGAACATTAATAATAAAAATGATTATAGTATAAATATACAGACTTTCGAAGCCTGGTTCTGCATGCTGGTCTTTTAAACACTCAGCATACAAACATAGCTAACATTGTCCTGCGACATATTAATGAAGGACCTCAATCAGTAGCACCTCAATCAGTACCAATTGTGGTAGTTCATGAAGGTCTGAAATAAACATCAGCAGACCTCAAAGTAGATATTGGCTTGAAAGCAAACAAAGAGGGAAAGTGATCTGTGGTTGAAATCAGACCCTCCTTTTTTCAACTGGAACCTGCAGACGAGAAGCACGCAATTAAAACTGTGAGTCCCCACAGAACAAAACTCACTGATTAGCCTCCTGTGTCCCCTTTAATGAGAGACTAGCATGGAGGAAGAGCCCACCCCCTCTCTCTTTCTCAACAATGCCAGGCCGAGTCTTTCATCAGCCCATCCCCTGGGTCTGACTCCTTAACAGTTTCCTTAAATGCCCAGAAAGAAGACATGATTAAGCTCTATTTCCTCCTGAAAGCTTTGGAATAGAAAATGACAGCCTGCATGGTAGAGACACTGATGTTCTTACGGTGGCCCTTCAAACATCAAAGTACAAAGCCGGCCCCCCCTCAGAAAAAAGCGTGGCGTCTTAGAAACCACTCAGCATTAACTTTGCTCAACAAAAAGCATGCCAAAATATTCAAGAGCACACGCTGATTTCCAGCTGTTTTCGTTGCATTCTCTTTCCTTAGACCAGGCAAAATGAAAACACCTTCTCACTGCTAGCACACAAAAGACTGAAAAACAACAACCAGCTCCAACCAATTCACTTCCCTTTTCACCGTAAAAGCACAACAGGCCTCATCATGGGTGCTGTAATATCCAGGCTATGTTGCCATTTCTTCTGCAGTGTGTCGCTGGAGGTCTGGGACAGAGCAGAGGAAGAATTGTGTTTTGGCCGGGGAGATGAAGCGCCACTGGGTTAATGATACAGAGCGGGGAGCTGCGAAGGGAAAACAAAAGCTCGGGCTGGTGAGTGTTGGGAGCTCCTTGGCTTTCTACAGTGGATCTCATTACAGTGCCATTATCGCAGCCAGAACCCAATGCAGCTCCTATACTTCCTCACACAGCCCCCCCACTCCTTCAGCCTAGCCCTGCAGCCCTGGGTCAGAATGAATCTGCCAAGCAGAAACACATGTCCACTGCAGAGTTGACTCCATCACCTGCTGCTTAGAGACAGAGTGGCCGGAGAGAACAGAGCAAATTATGTGCTGCGCAAAACCGCAGGTGCAGGCACATGCACTGGTATGTGGGAACACATCCTCTGAGCTACAGCAAGTGACCAAAACCTACTAGTAGATTTCACTGGAAACTAATATTACATTGATAAAGATGTAGGGGATCATTGTGAGAGCTTTTGTTTTTTAACTTTAAAAAAAACCAAAAACTAACCCTCACATTCAGTGCTGCTCAGTTACCAAAGCCAACAAAGATGTTTGAGGTTCAATTGGAACAAACCACTTTTACTGTGAGTGTGAGGAACCGTTAAAGAAGATTGGTAAAGGATCACCAGCTGTTCTCTGTGATTGCATTTCATAGGAAACATACTATAGTTTACACAAGCCAGTTTATTTTAAGTAAACTGCTTATATTTATTGCCAGCTTACATTTGTCCTGTCGAAAGAGGATTTTATCAATACAAAGTGTATTTTATAATAATTTAATAATACGTTCATAAATAATAAGTTCATAAATAAAAAATATGAATGCATAAATAAAACAATGTTTAAAAAAAAAACAACATTATTTTGTTTTCTGTTTAAGTCTGTCATTAAATCAGGTTTCAGTTATAGCCGAGTATTCTAACTGCGATACATCATTAATGATGCCCAATAATAAGATATGCACAGTCTTTCCTACAGAAGCAATAGAGAAGCAAATAGGGGTGTATCATAGGAAGCTAAAGGAGTCATATGGCTTCTACTGTTTAGTTACATCTTTAAAGAGAAAATTCATAGTCAGACCGTTGAAGAAACATTGCTGTAAATGGCAGCAAAATGAAAGGAATCAAAGAGAGAGAGTCCAAAGTATGTGATATCTCCAGTCACACCCACATGATGCAATGCAGTATATGCAAATATGAGCTAGCAGTATATTGAGGATGTACAAAACATTACAAGCCCTCTACTAGAATTATTTAATCAAAACCCTAGCTGACAAGAGAAATAATTAGTAGATAATAATAAAAGTATAGTGTCTTTGCATCCAGGAATTTGAAGAGCAGGCAAAGAAATTCATATTAGCTTCATGCATACCATGCAGTTCAAAAGCAGTTCACTGTTCATAGTGCTTGGATTTTAAAACTAATCCGTTTAACAACGTTGTCAAGATGTTTACTATGAGCACAATAAACATAAAAGAAAGAGAGAGAGAGAGAGAGAGAGAGAGAGAGAGAGAGAGAGAGAGAGAGAGAGAGAGAGAGAGAGAGAG
>JBBJLR010000019.1:11332563-11345358 GCA_037577145.1 Brachypetersius gabonensis
GAGAGAGAGAGAGAGAGAGAGAGAGAGAGAGAGAGAGAGAGAGAGAGAGAGAGAGAGAGAGAGAGAGAGAGAGTGCACTGACTCAGTTATAAAAAGAGATTTCCTCTGAAGTTCCCTGTAAAAGATACATAGGGCACAGTCGAGTGTTCAAACAGTGCTCGGTCCGTGTGCTCATTTTGAATGACTGCTGCAAGCGAAGGTCTAACCGCATGCCAGTGATCCTGACATACCCCGCCGCTCTCATGCATACACAAAGAGCCTATGCATCTGTATGATGTATCGTTCCTCAGCTTTGATCACACTGGATCATCACCATTTCATATGACAAGTGAAGCCCACAAGAGCTGTGATTTAACATTTAAACAAAGTGCAGAGCAGACGCCATTCACTACCATACTGCTTGTGCTGTCACAAGTTTCCATTTCTCAAGGGAGAATACATTGCTTTGCATATTCAAAAGTAATGTCAGCAACAATACGGTGCGTCTAATAGTGAGGAAATGTACCCCAGATTTCGTACAGCAGTTTCCATAAGTGACTGCTTAATGTAAGTGAAAGCTTAAGAATCCAACAAATAATAACCATAAAACACAAGCACATGGTGGGTTGTAGAAAATGAATATGAGCTTCTAAGTGCACACGTAAAGACGGATGGGCCAAATGAGTAATTGCTTGTTCAGTGAAGTATATAGGAGCAAGGCATTCAAATTAAAATAACCAACTTGCTGTGGGTGCTAATTGTTGACACATAATTTTGTTAACCAGTCCATGGTCATACGAAACTACACTTTTAGAAGAGTTAGAAGTACCATTTTAGTTTCTTAAATTACTATTTTAAATGATGTATAGAGGATGTAAGGACCCTTTTAAAGTTATTAAGAACCTCCACATACTGAAAACATTCTTTGTCAATTTAAGGTTTGATCTTGTCTCCAGGTAAGTGATGCACTACACCTCCATTAAACAAAACTTCCATTGCTCCATGGTCCACTTCTGATGCCCTCACGCTCATTGCAGGCACTTTTGGCAGTGGACAGTGGGGTCAGTAACCTTGACTGTACCACATAGTTGCCCATAGGAAGTTCTGACTGTGTATTTTAGCAATTTGTGCTGCAGTAGCTTCTCTATGGAATTGAATCAGACAAGCAGGTTTTGCTTGCCATACCCATCAATGAGCCTTGGACGTCTATGACCTCTATGCTCTTGCTTCATGTTTTTACCAACCTTGGAGACGCTTTCACCCAGCCGTCTAGCCGTCTAGCCATGACAATTTGTCTCATCTAAAATATATTCCAAACATGACAGGTACCACTGTAACAAGATAATTAATGTCATTCACTTCACTGGTCAGTGGTTGTAATGTTGTGGCTAAGTGGTGTACAAGCGCGTACCCGCAAACCCGCATGCATGGACGCATGCATGCATAACCACTTAAAGAGGGATGGACTGAATGAGCATCTGCTGGCTCAGTGGGGAATAAAGGAGCAAGTGAAAAATCTGTTGGAGTTTCAGACTGAAACAACTGATTAGGCTCTCAACGCTGAAGCCTGTGCCACTGTTGAAACAACACAGCAGCTCTGCGGCTGCCTGCCTGAGAGATGAGCAGGTGTTGGTGAAGCTCACAGGAGTTCAGTCATTACTCCCAGGCAGAGGAAAGAGGGGGACTCCTCCGGTCTGATAAGAGCTTTACAGTTCGTCACACACTACAGTCTAGAACATATTCTTTACTCATATGCAGCTTCACAAGCTGAAGTCTATAATCTGTATGTTTGCAATCTAAAATCTGCATTATGTAGGTGATATTAAAGTCTGCATTATGTAGGTGACATTAAAGTCTGCATTATGTAGGTATTATTAAAGTCTGCGTTATGCAGGTGACATTAAAGTCTGCATTATGCAGGTGACATTAAAGTCTGCATTATGTAGGTGACATTAATGTCTGCATTATGTAGGTGACATTTAAGTCTGCATTATGTAGGTGACATTAAAGTCTGCATTATGTAGGTGATATTAAAGTCTGCATTATGTAGGTGATATTAAAGTGTGCCTTATGCAGGTGACATTAAAGTTTGCATTATGTAGGTGATATTAAAGTCTGCATTATATAGGTGACATTAAAGTCTGCATTATGTAGGTGACATTAAACTGCATTATGTAGGTGATATTAAAGTCTGCATTATGTAGGTGATATTAAAGTGTGCCTTATGCAGGTGACATTAAAGTTTGCATTATGTAGGTGATATTAAAGTCTGCATTATATAGGTGACATTAAAGTCTGCATTATGTAGGTGACATTAAACTGCATTATGTAGGTGATATTAATGTCTGTATTATGTAGGTGACATTAAAGTCTCATCTGTTAATGTCCATAATATGGATCTTTACACACTAACATCTGCAACATGCAACTTCACATGCTGTTGTCAGTCACATGAAGGTGCAAAATGCAACTGCTGCAATATCACATGCAAAATAGTACCATATTTTCCTGCTCCTGCTAGAATACTAGTGCACCTGAACATGTGCATGTATGTGTGTGCACTAAAAAACAATGATTTACGAACCTAAAGACAACTGTTGGCTCATTTTAGGTGGTTAGTATAAGAATATATAAGAATATAAGAATCATTACTATTATATTCACAGTGGAACAGCTACACCTGTTTTCTCCTGTGAAATGTCAGACTGTATTTGTAGTCAGGTCACTCTGTCCCAGACACCAGATAATAACACAAAACTGTGAAGGCCTTTCACCTTGAGTGAGAAAGGACCAGCATGGTTTAACTGGTAACACCTGGTAACATCAGATGCTATTAAAGAAGCACACTGCTTCTGTCATAACATGTCACATCTCAGAAACAATGCCTTCATGTAACACAATTTGGTAGCCATAAAAAAACCTATAAGCTATAGACAAACAGATCATACCAAGCATATTTTGTTATATGTTAAGTTTGACTTTTGTAATTAACTTTATACTGATTTATCAACATAAAGGACAGCATTTTCAAATGAAAAATACAAATTCACCACCGAATGGCCAGTTTTTCTCTTCACTTTCTTTGTTTTCTTTCTTCTTCTCCTTTTTCCTTGCTGTCTCATTCCTCCCCGCTCTTTTCACACCTCCCGTCAGCACTGTCCTGCACTGTGGTTAGAGACGGAGTGGGAACATTCATCATCTGAGCTCTCCAAATAAAGACATGGCAGACTGGACTGAATCGATAACCTGTTAGTGACCAGCATGACTCTCATGTCAGGCAATCATTCGACATCTCGAACAGACCAGGGTGTTTGTTATAGACTACGGTCTATAAGGGACAAAAATGACCACAAAAATCATGTTCAATACAAGGGCCCACACACATACGCACACACATACGCACACACACACACACACAGATGAAAGTGAGTGCTATGTTTAAAGCAATGATGAAACCTGCCATTTCTGCACTGTTTCAGGGCATGTACTAATGACCTTTGAGACAGAACACAAATATTGGCCTGACGGCGCCATAAACACAATATTTAGCCTGGCCATAAACAGCACAGCCAAACATAACACTGTCAACCTTGAACACCTGATTTAGTCCAGACAGTAAACAAGGAGATATTTTTGTTTTTTACTGCAATATGGCAATATTTATCATAGATTGATATATTTATATATTGACTGATTAATAGATAGATAGAAAGACAGACAGACCAATAGACAAATAGATAGAGTTTGTCCCCACATTGCAACTATAATAGCTTCCCCTCTTTTATGAAGATTTTCCACAAGATTTGCTGTTTTTCTGTGGGAATGCGTGTCCATTCATTCTGTAGAGCATTTATGAGGTCAGGCCCTGATGCTGGACGAGAAGCCATGGTTTGCGATCTCTGTTCTAGTTCATCCCAAAGGTGTTGGATAGGGTTGAGGTCAGGGCTCTGTGAGGGCCAGTCATTAAAGTTATTTAACACTAAACTCATCCAACCATGTCTTTGTGGCTTTGGCACTGGGATGCTGGAATTAAAAAGGTCCTTCACCAAACACCACAAAGCATGGCACTGACCAAAATGTCTTGGTATGATGAAACATTAAGATTGTATTTGACTGAAGCAAGGGGCAACTTGAATTCAGTAATTAAGAGGTGTGTGCCAATATTTTTGTCCATATAGCATAGATCTAATCAATACTACTACTACTACCACATCCAGCAAAATAAAGGGCTACAATGAAGACCACTGCATAATGAATAATACTTTTAATACCACAGATGACTTTTTTCAAAGAGGTATTATATGATTTTCAGTATCTACTAAAACATATCACATTGCCTTGGAACACATATCCCTGCTGCTGCTGCAACCTATTAATCTGTTTAATTCTATTAGCATTGAGCATTAGTAAATCACGAATAAAGTTCTTGCTAAATAAGATCCAATATTCAAAAATCGAAAAAGAAGAATAAATCAATACAAATTTCATTGGAATCTCTGAAGACTGAAACAAAAAATTTACATACGGGGGGGCTAAAATGCAAAAATGTGTTATTTACCTGCCATCTCTTTCACAAAAGCAATCACTTTTCTACACGAAATGCAGTGTCCTTCTCAAGTGACTACAGGTTTTTACAAACCATGTAACAGAGAAGACGGGTTCTGTTGACAAACACATACTGGAAACTATTGCTGTACAATGTTTAACCTGGGTGTAAAGTTCTTACAACTTTCCATATGTTCTGCAGCTCACAATACATTTTAAATAGTTTATTTTTACTTCCGCTGGATAAAAGGGCTTTTCTATTTTATCTTTTCCAGAATGGCCCTCTTGATATTTATTCCCCTTCATATAATCCACCCCTCTGATTTCCCAGCCCTGCTCTCAAACCTCTCATACACAGTCACTTTAGCTAATATCACAAGAGTGTCCCATCTAGAGAGGTAGAGGGAGAGGGGGGGAGAGGGGGGGAGAGGTAGAGGGAGAGGGGGGGAGAGAGGGTAGAGAAGCCCACTCAAGGTTAATGACACTGAGAACACCTGAACAGACAGAAAAAAGAAGAGAGAGAAAGAAGGGGGTGAAGGAGAGTATCCTCTCCTGCTTCACCCTCCCAGATGTGTAAGAATCCCTGTTTGGAAGGCTCCTGCTGCTAATGCAATCTCACAGCTGTGCTAATGGAGCACTTCTCAAGAGCCATCTCTGATCTCCATTTATTCACAGAGAGAGTGGGGGAACAGAGAAAGAAAGAGAGAGAAAAGGGATGGTATGTAAGCAGATGAGTGAAAGAGAGAGAGAGGGTAGGAGAGAATTTTAGCAGAAGGCGAAGCAAAAAATAAAGAGGGCATGAAAGAGCATGTTGGAAAACGTGAGGCAGAGCGAGAGAACATATTAGCAACAGAGAAAGAGATAAAAGGAAAGAGAGAAAGAGAACATATTAGCAAGAGAGTTAAAAGGAAAGAGGGAGGGACCGTGTTTGAGAGAGCAATAGAAAGAGAGAGCATATTAGCAAGAAAAAGATGAAAGGAAAGAGAGGGGGGCAAGAGGTATGATGAAGCATGAAAAGACAGAAAAGAAGTAAATATGTAGTGAGACGAGGGCAGAACACACACACGAACCTAAGGCTGGGTGATATGAGTTCTAATCAATATAACAATTGTTTCAAACCTTTACCTTGATTACAATTAATGCACAATTATTTATTTTATACAATTATTTTTTTACACTGTCCCTAAGAAGGTCTGCAGTGTAAGTATGCTGAACAATTATAGCTGAACAATTATGTTTCTTCCTGAAATAAAAGCACACATCACTTAAATTAAAAAATTCACAAATTCAAAACTTGTGAATAAGGTCACATTTTAGTTTTCCTGGAAAAAGTAGAAAATATCTTGCATCTCTTACAAACAAAACTGTCAGTGCAGCACTGTACTGTCAATGATGGTACATCAGCTTATAAGATTATAAAATCTTGTTTCTATAAGCTTATAGATGAGGTGAAATTAATATATTTAAGTATACACTATATGGATAAAAGTATTTGGATTTCTGACCATTACGCCAACATGGACTTTAATGCGATTGCATTCAAATGCATGGACTTTTACATGGAGTTGGTCCCCCTTTACAGCTGTAACAGCCTCCACTCTCCTTGGAAGACTTTCCACAAGAATCTGGGGGTGTTTCTGTGGGAATTTGTGCCCATTCAGTCTGTAGAGCATTTATGAGGTCAGACACTAATGTAAGTTAAGAAGGCCCAGCTTGGAATCTCTGTTCCAGTTTAGCCTAAAGGTGTTGGTTGAGGTTAAGGTCAGGGCTCTGTGTGAGGGTCAATCAAATTCTTCCACACCAAACTCATCCAACCATGTCTTTATGGAGCTTGCTTTGTGTATTGGGGTACAGTCATGCTGTAATAGAAAAGGGCCTTCGCCAAACTGTGTCCACAAAGTAGGAAGTTGTCCCTAATATCCTGATATGCTGAAGCATTAAGATTGCCCTTCACTGGAAGTAAAACAGGTTTGTCCCAGTTCTTTTGTCCATATAGTGTAGCATATCTTAAAGCTTTCCACTCTTCCAAAACTTGATAAAGAGAGTAACAAGACGTTTAAACTCAATAAACTATTCAACAGCTATGGGGGTCATATCCTTCGCAAAGAAACATGTAATGATACCAGTTATTTCTTCTTGAATTCTTTGCATAGTGGGTGGTATTTATAAAAGCTTGTGTTACTTGTGTGACAGCTGCTTTGTAGAAGCACTTGTCAGTCTCTCACTTTTTTAAGCATGCACTCTTCAAATTTGATGATTGTGCTCCAAGTGATTGATGGTGTTACCCATGGTGGCTGAAGTTTTTCAGCAGTGTTCCAGTCTGATTTCTTTTTAGTCCATTGTCATATTCACCGAAGCTAAAATGTTTCCAAACAACAGGCACAGCATTATTTTCAGGTATAAGCTGCTCAGGTTGAGGCCAGTTTGTTGGCTGTGTGTTTGTGCTTGTGTCATCGAAGCTGACAACTGTGCTTTGAGTTAACGCAGATTAACGTTAGTTGTACAGAGTGGAGCTACGTGACTGAACATGACGTTGTATTTTTTAAAGGGACAGTTCAAGAACACATGCACTGTGGAATGTATTAACTGAATAAACTGACATGAGCAAGATTAAGTCAGTGAGCGGTTCTAAATGCCAGTTTTGATACATTTTCACACTCACTCCCATGCAAGGACTAGTCCTAGCCCTCTCTCAAAACTTCAAGGACTCCCAGCTATTAGGGATGCGTCAATGTCTTGAGGTTAATTAATGAGATTAATTAATCCTTGAATGCGAGAGGAATGACTACATTTCCCAGAGATCAGTGAGGCAGAGGCTGTGCGTTCTGTCTGCGAGAGCGTGTAATTTCCTGTGGCGAGAGGATAATGCATGGCCCTCACCCAGCTCTAAAGCACCACTGATGACTCGTGTGAATACCTCTCCAAAGGGTTCCACCGTGATATTGGCATGGCTTCGACTGCAATTTAAAAGACAAAAGAATCACTACTTAATATGCACCATGTCCTTTCGGTGCCATTTATGAACGCACCGCGCCAATTACACAGGCTTCAGTTCATTCCACTGCAAAGCTGGAGTTTAAAACCTTAGTGGTAGGCAATAATGCATAGATGGAGAAAACAGAAAAGTAAAAAGACAGAGTCTGTATAAGATCATACCATGTGAGGAGATCATGATTTAGCCTGTATTAAACAATAAGCACGAGCATAACAATGCTCTTCCCTCTTAAATGGCACACATAATGACCAGTCATAAGGCAAAAAATCTATCATTAGGAAGCCATTAGAGGGATGTTGTTTGACCCCTGAGTGTGAGGAAAGAGTGCTATGAGGGGCTTACCGTTATCTGTGGCCACGAAGACTGCGCTGTAGCGGTTGTTGTGGACATGGGGAGACTCGCGGTCCAGCGCGGCCGTGGTGTTGACTGTGCCTTTGACCGGGTTTACGCTTAGCCAGTTCGCTGGGTCTTTCTGCACTGCAAACCTGACAAAGAGGGCATGAGAGAAGAGAGGATTTACACATGATCACACAGACAGCAGGCCCAGGGCCTTTTCATGGCTCACACAAATCAATATTACCTATAAAGGGACACTCTGGACAAAATGAAAAATTTAAGTGCAGTTGTAAACAAACCCCAATAGTCTCCAGAGTGCGATTTTCTGGTTTAAATAATAGGAAAACCCCATTTGGATGATGTGTCTTGAAGGTAGGCAGAACTCTTTTATGATTTTTTTACAACTGCTTTAGGGTGGGTTTTTAGTGGCGGGCTGTTATAATTTTCTTTTTGGCAGCTGGTGAATGTAGAAGGAAAGCACATAACTAAATTACTGCTAGGAAGCAGATTATCTCATTGTAGGCATTTAACTGTAGCAACTGTCTTCACATCATCATTAAAACAGAGAGAAAGGATTATTGTGACAGAATGGATTAAGTGACAGAAACAGCTCATCAGATGATGAGGACGACAGGCAAAGTTTAAAATGGAGCTGGTTTGCAAGGTACCTGTCCATACAGACACCTGACCACAGTTTTGGTCCTTTTATGCTGCTCAAAGGATAAAGATTATAAACGCTTTTCTATCTGATTTTGTTTGACAACTTTTGTAAAGATACTAATGCCAGCTTGACTGCATTAACTAGATCACTGGTTTGGCCTACAGTTAGAACTGATCAACACCATGAGGGTTCCTGTGGTGAATTAGTTGCATTATGTGTGGGTGTAGCATGTTGGCCATTGTAATAAGAGAACTGAAAATTCTAAAATAGCCTAAACATGATTAATCAAAGATTTGCATACCTCACAGCCCAAATGTAGTCATTCAGCCAAAACGTACCTACACTACTTATGTCACTAATGTCACTACTTACGCAATGTCACTACTTACGCAATAGTGTTATTATGTGCAATATCACTACTTATGTCACTAATGTAATGTCACTAACCAACATGTAATAACAGACTTGGTATAGAGTGCAACTCCAAACCACCATTTGTGTAGTAAACTACTTCAGCAGCAATTTTAGTTATTTATCTATAGTATTTATATCCATCTCTCTTACTGACCACAGCATTGTATATTTAGTACTAAGTATTTCTGGAAAGATTGATTTTGACTTTTCTATACTATATTTGTCTTATACTATTTGACTTATACGCAATCACCTTTTGTGTATAATAAAATGCCATATATAAACTTGAACTGGAACTTGAACTCAAATTATATTCTATATTGTTCTTGTCTTTGTGTGTCTGTGTATCAGTGTAGCAATTTCCTCTAAGATCAACAAATTCTTGTGATTCAAATTCTGAAGACATGTTTTGTGTCTAAAGCCTGACTTATTTTTTAAAAATAATGTTACTAATATTAGATTAACGCTTAAAGTTACTGATTTAACTTACAAATAGTTTCCTAAATAGCATGTCCACTTCCTTCAACTGTTTTGTCTGCTTTCACCCACAGTGTCATAAATCATCTAAGCAGTCTATTTGAGATTATGCCACAGTTTGAGGCAGGTGTGTGATGATTTCTATATCGGAGATAAAGGAAAAATCGTGTCAGTTAGGCAGTTCTCACTATCCTAGTACTTTGGTACTTTCTGCCTGACTGGTATGCTTTGTATATTTTACGTCCATCTCTCTACATACCATATTACCATTACTTTTATATTATGCCAAAACCAAGTGAATGAACTGCTGGACAAGGAATGATGAGTGCATGGTGTTGTGGAGTATCTTTGTGTACTGTAGCAGTCAAACCCCACAGACTGAAGCAGAGGTTTAAGGCATGTGGAAGCTGGATGTTTAGAAACCCTTGTGATAAATGACTTGTGGAAAAGCCTTCAGGAGTAATGAGCTATTTAACAGTCGATGATATCTCAGGCATGACCTCTAGCGCATTGTGGAAGTCTGTGTGTGTGAGTGTGTGGTGGTGCTTGCATTCTCATCTGGGATCGTGTCAGTGGTTTCTGATTTACAGGGTCATTCAGAGACAAGCACACAAAAGGAAATGTGGAGCACTTCTATTGCTCTCAGCAAACCCAGCAAGACTCTTTGAAAGTGAGAGACAAATAGCTTTCAAAAGCTTTAAGCTGTCTTAAAGTGCCTATATCCTATGTTTAGCCCGCACCATAAGTCCACTTATGATGTTTGTGTTGCTTTATGTATCAAAAACAACATGCTTTCATTTATACACATTAGTTCCCCAACCTCTCCTTATCCCCTAGGAAGGTCTTACTATGCTTGTAAGACCTGGAGAATGCCATGCCAGGAAGGCCCTTTTCTATTCCAGTATGACTGTGTCCCAGTGCACAAAGCAAGCTCCATAAAGACATGGTTGGATGAGTTCAGTGTGGAAGAACTTGACTGGTCCCCACAGAGCCCTGACCTTAACCTCAACCAACACACCTTTTGAATGAACTGGAAAGGAGACAGTAAGCCAAGCTTTCTTGTCCAACATTAGTGTCTGACCTCACACATGCTCTTCTGAACAAATGGCCACAATTTCCCAAAGAAACTTCCAAGAAGAGTGGATGCTGTAATAATTGCTAAGTGGGACCAACTCCACATTAAAGTACAGTATGTATTTTTTATGCAATGTCATTAAAGACCCCTTTGGTGTGGCGATCAGGTGTCCCAATACTTTTGTTCATATAGTGTAAGTGTTCTGATTGGCTGCCTCATTCAGAACATGGGCTTGACAATATCACTCTTTAATACATCGACCGGTGGGCTACGTTGCTAGTGAACTAAGCTGTTACATATCAAATGTGGTGGTTTTTGTGACATTGCAAAAAAACAGCCTATTTTCACAGCTTTTTTTCCATATACAGAATGTATGGACTGGAAAGTAAAAAGCACTTGTTTATGCAGTACGTCTAACTTATAGGGGCAGAAAACTCATGTTCCCAGAGCCGAAGCGAATTCCTGTGCCTCTGTAACCCCTTCGTGATGTGCTCACTGAAGCATAGACAAACTGGAGAACAGTAAAACGTATCCGAGCCTATCAAGCACTACACTGCGGACCTCTTACCTTTTTTTCGCTCGCTATTTTAGCACGCAGGCTATAAGGATCTATCAAGTTTTAGCAGCAATATGAGCTTTCAGTTCGCATTTTACAGTTGGATAGTCACGGTTTGCACTTGCAAAGCACAAAGATGCTGCTGTATCACTTCTCTCTGTATATATCACTCTGACTCACCCACACAAACACGCAGACATGCATCACTTGGATATCCTCCTGAGACGGTCCCAGTGAGCGTCGGGTGGGTGTATGAGTGAGGTGACACACCTCTCAGTGGTAGACAAATTGTCTCTGAGCCAAAACTCCTGGCCTAACAGAGCGAGACAAAGCCTTGGGAAATGGCTTTGTAATCAGCCTCCACACTTAAGCCCACAACAAGAGATCTTTCTTTTACAAACACACACACAGTGTGCTCTGTCTCACTGTTTGTCCTTCACTCTCTTTTCTCTTGCTCCTGTCTGACACATACATACACATTTTTATGATGTGAAAAAAGATATCCCAGACCAAAACTAACGAGAGAATATTGAATGTCTGTCCAATGTCACTATATTCCATTTGAATATATTTGAAAAGAAATATACACAATACATTTCTGCGTTAATGTTTTGTCTCCTAAAGCCACAAGGGACGCTCAACATAAATAATCATGTCCCGCCCAAGTGATACAGTTGTGAGACCAGTGATTCTAAACCTAGATGTAACTTGTCAGGTCTTTATGATCTATTCTGATCCCTCTGAGAACATCTATTCCCAATCCGTGATGAGTGCTGAAAGCATGACCACTTGATTATTGACTTGATTATTGATTATTACCTTACCTAATATCTCCTAAAAAAAAAAGTAACTTTACAGGAGAAGGAAAAACCTCTCCTCCATTTCTGTGTAAGTTACTGTGATGAGATTTCACTCAATACATTTTGATACTGTGTAAACAGCAGCTTGCATTTTTTAATTATGTAAAAGAAAGAAAGAAAAAATTGCAGAGAAACAAGGTTTTTACAACAGAGGTGATATGGAGCACTGGCTCTCAGAAAAGGTCTGCCACCTGGAGTAAATCATTCAGTTACATCATGCAATAATACAACCAGAAAGGCGCCCATACTTCTAGGAGAAGCCAAAAATCTAATATATAGAAGATCAAACAATGGAGACACATGCACTCGCACACACTCAAATACACGCATTGTGATTCAAAGCCCAAATGCACTATGATATTACAGCTCTCACAGACGATTAACCTTGCAATTTCTTCTATCTCTCAACAATAAAAACACATCTCGCACACGGCGTCTTGACTTATCAGCGTTTTATCCCACTTCCCAACACTTCCCTAGGAAATGAGCTCTTATGCATGAAGACAAGCTCATCTTTGAGAAACAAGCTAGCATGAGATTATCATCATGCTGCTCTGGGTACAAACACTCTGCTTTCAGATTCAGATGCACTGAACTGTTTGTAAAATCATTTGCTATTTGCTGATGAAAATCTCGCCGTTTCCAGAGTGAGTGGCAAAAGCTATAAAATGCACGACATGTAGTCTGCTGCAACGGGTTCATTTTTGTGTGGTTGGAGGAACGTAAAGGAAAATGATTCATACAGATGATGCTGGTTTCCAACCGATTGTGACTTTAAATCGAATTTGGAGAGAACAGTGAGGTAAACCGTTCCAGTAGGACAGTCACACACACACACACACACACACACACACACACACACACACACACACACACACACACACACACACACACACA
>JBBJLR010000019.1:11359977-11370641 GCA_037577145.1 Brachypetersius gabonensis
AGAGAGAGAGAGAGAGAGAGAGAGAGAGAGAGAGAGGTGTATGTGTGTCATGTGTATCCAGTAAGGATTCCTCAAGTCAGCAAACTCAATGTGAAGTAATGTGAGGCACCTATTGCTGGTGAGGCATATGTAGTTTGTTGGGCCAGCAAACTGCTGCTATACTGCTGACATGTGGAAATGTATGTGGTAATGAGACAGGAACCCGAGGCCAAACTCCACTGACAGGTGGGTGAGCAAACAAGTCTTATTTCCTGTATTTTTTATAAGTTAATATAAAACACCCGTTTCCATTATCGGGCTGCATTTTAAGAGTTTTACCTATATTACAGGTCAACTATACAGGCATTATCTGTAGCCCATATGATCTCATGCCCAATACATGGCTATTCTGGTTATCACTGGTAAAGTACACTTTGAGGAGCAGAACATTTTCAACACAGTAGTGAATCTGACATGGGGGCGGGCGTGAGTTTGACCCGTGTGCCAGATTGTTGTGGCTGGGGTTTTTACACAAGTGCTGAGTAAAAAGTTGTAAATCAACCAAAAATGCATAAGCAATACCGGATTTTTGTGCATAAAGGGATCAACAGTGAAAGGACCCAGGGCCCCTGCACTCAGATCTGGCCAGAGCCCCTGCACTGAAGAGTCAACCTTCAGTGCACCTGATCCTAAATATCTTAATGAACAAGTGGGCATGACAAAGCTTTGAATTAAAACCTTGCAGGATGGTAGATCTCTGGGAATGTACGGAACTCTCGGGTTACTGGTGGGACAACAGAAATTAGTTTGACAAGAAATGGGTAACTGTAGTGGTTGGTGAATCAGCAGTGAAATAAATCTGTTTTTTTTCACGTTATTATTACTAAGCAGGGCTAAACTGTTCAAATCAGCCAACCACTTATGCAACACATGCAACGTCAGTAAATTGTAGTTCTATGTGGAACAATGTATCCAAATACAGTGTAGAAGATACCAAAGAATTCATAATGTCAATAAATAAAATCAGATTCAAACACAAGATTCTATTGAACCTGACACAATAGGGCAAAACAAACTAAAAAGAAATCCACCTAAGGATATCAGTGAACTCACCAGATAACCTGTCCTCTTCTCAATTCAACGTATTAAATGTGGAAAAAAATAGCAAGGTACTGCACAAACAACCTGATCTTTAGATTTTTTTTTTTTTAAAGATGTTCTTTAAACATCCTTGAATGGCATGCAGAGAAGTGTGTCTCTACAAGCTGAGGACTGCAGAGAGCCTGTCTCTCTCCAAGATGCTCCAGCAGTCCCTCTTCTTTTTATTCTACTGCTGTCAAACTGCTACATCACAGAGTGATGACTCTGAGCCCTACTCAATGTCTCCTCTTCTTCACTTAAAGCAGCAGAGAAGGTAGGGCATTTTACTGCTCGGATATTGTTCAGATCCTGGAACTACAGAGGCCGCCTTCGGTGCTGCCAGTGAGTTGTGTAGGAAGAGATTCTCCATTCTGTGGAAAATATCTGTGTAGCTCATTATTAAAGAGAGTAACGTGTCCTCAAGGCATGAACGTGTATCAGTATAAGGAGATGCATATAAACACAAACATGCATGCACACATGAGAGGCAGAGAACAGCAGGCATGTAGGACTATGGATTGTATTAGTGATGGAAGTGATGGACCAATTATTTTGACCATGAATAATGAGTAATTAGTGTACAATTGTAAAATAAGATTTAACTGAATTTGACTGTAGTACTGGGAAAAAGTAATAATAAATACTACTAATAATAAAACATATGATACAGCTCTTGTGTTCTTTTTTAAGAGCAATGGGAGAATTCTACATGTGCATCAAACTGGCAGCTGATTTTTTAAACTGACTAATCAAACACGATTGAGTGATCATGTCAGCCCTAAAACAGTATGATTGAAAAGATGATATGGCATCTTTCAGTGTGGATGACAGGAAAACAAATGAGAAGAATTCCCATTAAAGTTGTTTAAATTCTTGAACATGGTGATTGCAGTTACTGAAGTCGATTACAGCCCACATAAGGGAATGTCATCATTTGAATTCAAGAGGTGTGGAGTTCCATAAATGAAACGCGAGGGAGCTCCCACCAGCAACTAATGATCATGCAGAAGAAGGAAAAAACGGAGGAAGAGGAATACATGGAGGACTAAGTGACTTATCATAAAGGTCAAGGAGGGAAAGAGCAAAAGGAGAGCGATTTTAATATCAAACGAGATTTCAACATGTTCTGAATTTCATTACTTTGATACCGCTCAGTATTAGCAGAGAACTAATCGTGCACCCAGAAATGCTGACAACGTCCAGAGACAATCAAACATCAGGGAAGAATTTAAAGGGGAACACCTTTGCCCTGTCTCATTACTGCCTGACTATCTGTTTAAATATTACCCACTGTCTGCTGATGGGTGAACTGCATATGGAAGTTGCATAGCCAAAGGAATATGCACAAGGTATGTAGACTGTATCAGTACCTAAACATGCATGCATGCGTGATCCATTAACTCATTTATACATATGTGTGCATACATGCATAAACACACTGACCGTTTCACAATATGGAGTACACCAAGTACAAACTCTCTTTCTAGCAAGTTTGGCTCAGTAATCCAGACACCTGGGGATGCGAAGATGTAATACACTCAATCTGCAATTGCTTTCCTTTGACATCACAACTCCAGCATTTTCACCTTTATCTTCCTTGTAATTGATGTTTGCAATTAAAACATACAAAATACACAAAATTGCCTTGATGCATTTTCAGTTTAAATAGCAATTATTAAAATTGTTAAAAAAAATGACAACAGTCATACTATGAAAATACAGTTGCGGTAGTTCCTCTACTGCTATGTTGTGTGAAATCCATTATGGAAAATCTGACCTGCCCTGATACATCCTTGAGAAAAACCCAATAATTGAGGACAATTCTGGGCATTTGATTTATACTTGGTTAGATGCTAACATTGAATTGGAACCATACGTAGGCTGTGATTGATGACATTTAACAAGACCATGAGACCACAAGAACAGAGAAGAGCAGTATCCACACACATTTAAAAAGCACCTTTCCACTGCATGAAGTACCAAAACCTTTAGCACTAGAAAATTGGAACTGTTCCTTTTCCACTGGCCATTGATCCAGTGCAAGTTAAGCATGGTACCAACAAAACCTAATGGTTCTTGAGGGTGTTCCTCTTTGTCTTACAGTTTTATATTTTTGTTTGATAGCAAATTAGAAAATTCTAAGCATTGTTATGTTACTGTACTTAGTAATATTTTTAGAATTTACGCTTACATTGTAAATAGATTTGCTGAATTAAGTGGCCGTAGAAGAGAGTGCTGGCAGTATTAGCATGTATGCTAATCTCTTGCTACTGTTTCTTGCTCATATTTTCACACTCATCAGAGACAAGTTGCACACATTGCTTCTTCACATAATTCTAGGCAACTGCAGCTGTTTGAGTGTGAGTGCAGGAAAGTGCAATAACAATAGAGACAGTAAAGCATTTACTGCTTTTTACTTAAGACATTTTGGCCCTGAGAAAACCAAGCGATGAAGCGTTTCAGATGTTATTTATTCTCATGTGTCCATGCGGGTTGTCGTTGTTGCATTTTTCATTTCAAAATTCTTCCCACATTCTCTTTAGGGGACAGGTCAGGACTGCATTTGCATTTTCAATACCGCCCCAGCTTTTTCTGATTTGGAGTTGTATATTGAAAGATAAGAGCCTAAGGCTGTGGAAGTGCCCCAAAGCAACACTACACTTATGCCTTTGCTTCTTTTAAAATACTTTTTTTCAGTTATATATACTGCTAGGTCTCTTTAAAGGCAATAAGGACTTCCTGGAGAAAGAAGAAAAAACATTTATCTCCCAGCAGGTACTTTTAAGATCCAAAACCTAAAAAGCAAGTTCAAATTATTTATTCACTGAACTCATTCAATCCATAATCTGGTCTTCTCTATTTTCTTCAGTGCTGTTTGTAACTCGATAACAATTACCACAATAACAACAGAAAAACAGTCTAGAAAAGTATGTCTCTTAGTCATTCAAATCTAAGTAAGAAATCATTTTTGTATCATCATAGGTCTTTGCCGTGTGCTTCTGGTTTGAATATGGTACAATAGAGATGTGATAGATGGCTGTTTTTGTCAAAACATCTTTACACCATTTAAACAAGAGTGATCATTTTTCTTCAGGATCCATCATGAGTCTTAAAGGTACATACACTGATCTAGGGCTAGTGTGTGCCCACATTGATTAAAATATGAATCACCACAACATATTCTATATGGTCAGCTGAGAGGCTTTATAGAAGACTTACAATTTTAATGGTATTATAACTTTACTTTGTGATCTCCAACCTGGTGCCGCTAGAATTCTTTCATTTCTCACTCACTCATAACCCTCTCTTCCATCTTTTTTTCAGTGCTTTTAACTTCCCCTTGGTCAGAAAAGGGAACAGGCTCTGAATTATGAATCATGGACACTATTTCCAACCTCATTTCTCCCGAGCAAGAGATCAGTTCAAAGATGTCCTTAAAGTGGGGCTGGACTGGCATTCACACAATGATCCACAGCAGAGTGGAAATTTCCAGCACCATGTGGGCAGCATGACCCAAATTGAACATCAAGACTGACCAAACAGTCAAAAGGTAAAGAATATGTGATGTTCTATTGTGTGCTGTCACAATACGAAGTTCACTGAAAAAAATAATCAGAAAGTAGATCATTTTTGTAGATTAAGTGGATTAAGTTATAGAGTCCCTTCATCTGAAAACCCATCTCTTCAAGGAGCACAGATGAAACAAACTAGTCATCAAACTTATAGCATGCATGTATTCTCCTGTATATGATTAAAAAAACTTAACTCTTAACTGATGAGCAGTGAAAAGTGATGTGTCAGATTTAATTTTACTGATTTAATAGACACTACTAATACTTTATGGTTACAAAATGAAAGCATTACGGGTATACAATAGCTAGAATTAAGGCCAGTTCTAATAAAGAAGCAAGTCAGGTAAAGTGGAAGAGTAATGTGTCCTGTCTTCCTGAGATAGAGGAGGTTGCATTTTCTTGTGCACACACTATTAAGGCAAAAGAAAGAGGCAGCATCATGCCATCCAGAGTGAAGTCTTCTGGGGTGATGGAGCACCACCTAATATCTTTGGAAGCAGCTGGATTGGGGCTGGTGATCCTGAATTAATTATCCAACATCAGTATATGACCTCACGATTGTTCTAATAGATAACTACCATTAGGTCCTAACATCACCATCTAGACTTCCTAGATGAGTAGAGGCTGCTACTGCAGCAAGGTGAGACAAACTCCCTTCTAATATCCTTGACTGCAGAAGAAAAGCTGGATGAGTTGGTGTCTACAAAGGTTTGGACACATAAAGGTGAGATGAACGAGTGCAGTGGAAAATGTGCCTAGAGGCAACCATGATAAACTGATCAGACAAATGTTATTTTCCACCAAACATTTTTCAGGGCTGTGACTCAACTTAAGATAAATAATCTCTGATCCTGAGAGCTGTTGTCTTGTTATTCTGTTGGTTGGCCTCTGCATCAGTTCGGCTGCTATTTCTGTGGCTATTGTTAAAAGAAGTTTCTCAACAGCACACCTTTGAAACCTTACCACAAACTTCAGTCAGATTTTTAAAGGCAGATATGGATCTAAACTATATCAGTTTCCATTAGTTGCTCAAAGAAATAGATACACTTTCTATATCTCCATTAGTTTTCTGCAGAAACAGTTTGCATTCTTCCAGGCCTATGTAACAGTTTAAAATATATTAGTATATTATATTGAAATATATTATATACACATATCTTCACATAAAATAGCCCAATATATCTAATATGTTTTATAGTTTTCCTTTACTTTTGGCACACCGCTTGGGAGGATCCTGTAAGCTCCTCCTCCCTCCACTGCCTTTTCAGTCTGTTTCCTGCTTGATATCCTTTTGGATAGGTTGGATGACTGTAGCGAAAAATCAATCTGAGAAATATAAATATTCAAAAGTGTCATCCATGAGCTTATTTGCCCTTATCTTGTTTATATGTACGTTATGTGCAGTATTTTTTTTAGTTAGCTTTGTGATTTGGTAAATGTACTTTTATGTCTTTTTGTCGCGCCACACGTGGGGTGCTAGCCTCACAGTGAATTCCAGCTATGTTTATATAGGCTAGCTTAACTAGATGTGACACTATGCGTGTGGGCTGTTTAAGGAGTTGGAGATGTAAATGTATGAAGGACCAATATTTTCATTTTGATATGCTTTGTGCAGGTATGTCATATTTCACCATTTCTCTTAAATTTTCTTTCTTGTTTGGTATCATTTTGGACAGAGGAGTTGAAGTTGTAAATGTATGGAGGACCAGCATTTTTATGTGCTTTGTGCAGAAAACAAAACATCAACACAGCAGTTTACTTATTTTGCTCATGTCTCACCACAATAACACAACGCAGAAGTTCATCCCCGGCTAAACCTCTAAACTGTGCGTTCAGGCTTGTGCTACAGTTTGACACATAAAACATGGGCTAAAACTTCTGCAAGAAGCTTTGTGTTCTGGGCCCATATAATGCATCCCACAAGGGAAATTCCAAAGTCTCTTCAAGCATTGCTGGCATGACCTTGGCCTTAATGAGGTTAAAAATTGACAGACATCCACAATTTATAGAACCTGTTGGTTTATGATCTATACTAATCAAATCATGCCCTCGCAATGCACTTCTAGCCTCAATCCGCTCCTATGTGCAAGTTCATGGCTTTTTCTGCTACCCCAACCACTTGTGGCTACGAGTCAGCGTGCACCCACCGAGCGCTGCTATAATTCAGATCATGCCTCTAAATTTGTGATTTCCCCGAGGCTAACTCTGATGCACAACTCACCTCATCCAAAGCAAGTTTGACAGCACAGAACAAAAAGGCTGGGAGAGAAGAAAACACTCTGAAGACCTTTTCAGCAAACATGTCAGAGCAAAAATAAAAAAAAAAAACGCTACTGCCTACAGTGCTCTGTGTAGACATCTGCATTACTGGCCTAGAGGAACATTGCAGAAACTTCTAATGATTATAGAGCTCCATATACTCTCGCTTATATTCTAAATAAGAAGGTTCTGCAGGTGTATTTGTAATGTGTACGTATATGAAAAGAAAAAAAAAAAACGAGAACTACTTATAGTACAAATTTACGAACCGCTGAGACCTATAACAATGACATTCAATACAGAAATACAAGCGTAGGGACTTTTCTTCTTACGGAAATTGCTTTTATATGACTGCTATTTATTAGTCTGGGAGCCGACGTTCGTTTTAGTGATTCATATTCAAATCTAGCATCACTGGTTTAAAGTGCTTGCTCTGTACTCACTCGATTGTTTTGTTTGGTTAACATGTATGTGAGGGAACAATATACACATCTAAAAGTAAATGTCACAAAGAGCCAACAGAAGCGAAAAAACAAGCTTGCAGTGAGATTACACCATGTCAAACAAACATATCAAATGTCAACCACGGTATAATCACTATTTCTTTGAAGGTACTTTCCTCCCATGTTCTCTGAATATCAAACAATGACTTCCAATGAGTAAGCCCTTTCAATCCTTTTCTGCACACCAGACCGGATATCTCTCATCCTTGAGGATTTAGAATGAATACTGTATGTTAGCATGCAATGACTAACTCATACAGCTCATACATAAAAAAAAATCTCTGCTGTCTGTTCATGTGGAACGTATTCATTTTTCAGTAACCCTAATCTCAAATACTGCTCTCTTATCTGGGCTGTTAATTACATATCTTTTAAAACTAGTCTCCTGGAGCGTTATCAGAGGACAGAGCCAAATCAGAATCAGACAGAATAATATAACCCTACTTCCTTCTGCAATGTTCCTTCTTGCTGTTTCAAATCTGTCAAATAACCTCACTTGGTTCATGCCTTTACATAGTTTTATAGAATCTTTTTTGTGTCATATTTTTATTCAATTTTCCCATCTTTCAGTTTATTACAGTTAAACTTGCTGTTTTTGTTACTGTGGCAATGTATGTGTTTTATCTGCTGCTTTTCATGAAATCACAAAAACATCCAAGTGTGTCCATTTTTGTCTATGTTCAATATATTAACCACATAGATTTAGGAATTAGCTAACAGTTTTAAAACTACTTCAAACTGCATTAGTCTCTATGTCACATTCCTGCCTGCGTCTTGTCCTCTCAGCCAAAGATATTCTCACATTCCGGGTCACTGGATTGCTGAGCTGGTCATTTGTTTGGTTTGGTTTGTCCGTTCACTCATGTGGTCTTATGTCACTATTCTGATTGTTCATAGTTTGTTCCTGTGTCCTTTGGGTTTTTAATTTCCTACAGGTGGGTGAGCATTCTTGATTTATCTACTGTTTTATGTTTTGTCCTGCACTTACCACTTTTTCTTTGTCTTTTTCATAAAAAAAAAAAAAAAAGAATTTGCGTCAAGCCCTTACACCTTCACTTGCATGTCTCAAATGCTGCCATGCTACTCTGTTAAAAAAAAGCCCCAAATCCTGACAAACAGGTGTGTCCCAGTACTTTTATCCATATAGTGTATAAGACAATGTGGATAGCAAGGAACTGATAAACACTTCTTTCAAAAAGGTAAATATGCCATAGAGAAAATTCTTTTAGGGAATGCAGCAGAAAGGACAGCGAACACGCTCCTGCTCAGCCCTGCTGCAGATCCCCATTGCTGCATCCAATCGATTGCATCTCCTGTCGACCTCATTTTCCCCTGACATCTCACAGACACAAGCACACACACAATCTTAATACAGTGACCCCCCGCTTTTCGCGCTCGCGTATAGTGAAAAACCCTGTTGTGTTTTGGTAAAACAAATGCCTAAAAATGCCTATTTTTATAGTGTAAGCTGCTTCTGGGATATTTTATAGCCCCCAAATAAGCTCCCAGAACACTTTAATTTCATTTTAAACTTGAAAATGTAAAGGTAAACCCGTATTCGGCTCTTTTAATTTACGGTAATAAAAATTCAGGGCTTTACGAGGCACAAAATGAAAAACAAAAAAAAACACTGAGATGATCCACGGGCGAGATTTTGGTCTGCAGTTGCCACAGATGATTCAAATGTCAGTAGCCAGGAGAAATAAATAATCAGAATCAAAAACTTCTCGGAGGAAATTGGATTAGCATTAGCGTTAGCAATAACAGTGTGCGGCAAGCCAAAACTCGTACACAAAAGAACCATTGAAACTCTCTCTACCCAGATGTTTAGACAGGGCACAGCTTACTAATACTAAATAAACTGAGATAACAGTTGAAAGTTGGGGGAAAATGTTTAAAGCACTGAAATATGAATGCAAGACACAAAGCAGTAACTTGCTGCAGCAGGCTCGTATTTGCGCACTACATAACGTTACTTTACTTTACGTTACGTTACTTTTGGTTACTTTCAAACCTCCCGCCTCTAAGTACAGCAGTGTTTTACCATTTCAAGGCACACTTTCTATATTTATACTGTTATATTTTACATGGAAATGTTCTCAGAAAGAATCCGCAACTGCAGATCCGCATAAAAGTGAGCGGGTTACTATATACGTAAGTACATGTGTGTATACGCAAGACCTTGGATTTATGTATTTCTTCCACAACTGTCCACAACGCTAGACTTTACAACTTTACAAACAATTATACCAGCACCACTTTGTTGATAGATTTTCGAAAAATGTGATGAAGTAATGAAATGTGTTGCTATTGCTTATGTATCACTGCACAGGGAAACTATGTACGCAGTGATACATCTGCATAAAATATGATTAATGAAACAGATAGATGCATTGCTCATGTCAGTATCAAATGCTATGTTGAAAGTAGGTCATTGTTACAGTAAATTAATCTACTGAGAATTTGCCCTTTCAGGAAACTGACAGTATAATATTTGATGAGACTGCAATAATACTGCAGAGGCATTCTTACATAAAGATGATGAGCTTATGCAAACTTCCCCTGAAGAGCAAGCTACCCAGGTTACTGCCAATAAAGCCCGAGGGTCCTAAAAGTGTTTATATGGCTGGTTTCAGTTGGTGCATTTCGGCTGTTTTATCTCTAACATGCACAAAATAAACGTAAGTGTACTAACTTTCATTTTTTCAGGCTTACATTGACTTTGAAACGCCCATAATCAATCATGAAGTTCATGCATGACACAACAGATTCCTACATTTAGTCCAGATAAAAATTTAGTATCCATGAAGGAGTCGAATATGCTGCAATGAGGGGTTCAGAGAAAAGTTTGGTGAGCAAAATGTAATGAGCGAATTCATAAACAGATTGAGGAAGGTTATCTGAATACCCTTCCTGTCCTCTCCTCTCTTACTTTTCTGCCTGCGTCCCTCCCCTTCATCTTCCCTCCCTCTCCGTGTCAATCTGTTGCTGTCCTCTCTCGTCCCTGTAGCCTCAGGTGTAAGCTATGGCACTTCAAAGGCCCTTTCACTGGCAAAGGGAGATCAAAAGGGGTGACGCTGCCACAGGCAGAAGACAGATTTACAGTAGAAAAGAGCCAGGGAAGAAGAAGGGATGAGAGAGAGAGAAAGAGAGAGAAAGAGAGAGAGAGAGAGAGAGAGAGAGAGAGAGAGAGAGAGAGAGAGAGAGAGAG
>JBBJLR010000019.1:11385050-11397893 GCA_037577145.1 Brachypetersius gabonensis
AGAGAGAGAGAGACAGAGAGAGAGGTGTGTGTGTGTGTGTGTGTGTGTGAGTGAGTGAGTGTGTGTGAGTGAGTGAGTGAGAGACAGAGAGAGAGAGAGACAGAGAGAGAGAGAGACAGAGAGAGAGGGGTGGGGAGATGTGCAGGGGCTGGGGTCAAGGTGTTTGGCTGAATCATAACAAAGGTAATGTGCAGTAGAGTAAGGGACCCCCACAGCACACTCTTTCCCTTCTTCAGTCTGAGGCAGACTGAGAGTCCTTCATCAGCAGTGTGAAGCCCTCCAGTGGCTGCACTGTTACACTTTCCTCATACTGTATTCAGCCAAAGTGCTTTCTCTCTGTGCCAGCCTTCACTTAGAAGAGCCAAAAAACTAACCTCAGTCTTGGCAGAAGTAATAAGAACCCCTCCCACTCCAGGGTATGCCCATTAGAGAGGGTATAGCAGAAACTCTGCCAGACCCTAAATCTGCTAAAGCCGACAGGACACTTTGCGAACAAGAAAGCAAAGAGATCAAACAGCCTTTTTGTCTACACAAGATACAGAATGGTGAAAGTTCTGCTGTGCTCTAAACCATTAGGGTTTCCTAAATGGTTCATAGATTCTAAAACATGCAGGTCTAAATAAAGACGTATTGTATGTATTTCTTTAAACTTTAAAATACCAAACATGGATCTTTTAAATCAATGTTTTCCCATCCTGGTCATGGAGTACCGTCTGTTCTGTTCATTCTCCCTGGTCCCAACACACCTCTTCCAGTGGCTGGAGCTCATTAACACTCTCTTTCTGAACTGAAGGGGTTGTGTTAAAATCAGGAAAGCACAAAGCATGATTTAAGATTTGATTGAGCCTTGTGCAATTGCAATTATTGTGCTTCATCAGAACAAGTGAGGACTCTGCAAACCCTGGTGCAGGCAAAAAATAAATAAATAAACAAATAAACTTCCTGAACAGGTCAGTCTCAGTTTGCTTCCAAACAAATATGGCATGTTTAAAGTATGAATGCAATGCAGACCACAGGTATATAAATGGACTAAAAATGCTGTAAAAAAAGACACATTTTTGATGTTCTGACATGTGCATTTGTTTATCATCTGTATCACATTCTCTGAATCTGTGAGTTTAGAATGGAAGGTTTCAGTTTTAATTAGTTTTGACATTCAAATCTATTATAACATTCTCAATATGCACTACTGCACACACCAATTATAATATCTATCATCGTGGCAATATTTTTCTGTGTTGTAAGAGCAGTATGCCTCTCATGGCTGTGTGCTATGGTGATTTCACCAAACTTTGCCTCATGCATACTGTAGATTTCCTTTGAATTGCTAATATAAAATCTGACCTATCCGTGTCTTTTTCTGCTTTGGTCTGGAACAAGGGAAGCACACTACAAGTATGTTCTTACTCTAAAATGTGCAGGGTAGAGGACCTCTAGGGGCCTCCAGGATCAATGCTCTGTGGCTTCTTTCCAATGATCCCCATTTTTAAGAGCTCACACTACACTGCGGTGGAGGTGGGCTAGTGCGTAGGATACTTAAAGACATGGACCAAGAGGTCATAGGTTTGAATTCTACCTTCAGAAAACCACCACTGTGTCCCTGAGCAAGACACTCAACCCCAAGTTGCTCCAGGGAGTCTTTCCCCTGTAGTTATGGAAGGGAAGTCGCATTGGATAAAAGCATCTGATAAATGCCGTAAATGTGAACTGGTAGATAAATAATGAGTGTGGAGAGGATTCATGTGTGACTTTTGTCTAATAAAGTCATGATTAACATCTGGAGTAAACAAACAACCAGGATCAAAGTGCAGTGGCATCCATAACGACAAAGAAAGGGCAGGAATAAATCAAGAAATAAACAAACACACAGTGGGGCAGCTGGCAGTCTAGTGGTTAGGGCATTCGTGTGTGTGTATGAGTCTGTTCGATTCCCAAGGCTAGGCTAGGCCTTGGGACCTCTAGGCACCTCTTAGGTACCGTCCCCACACACTGCCCCCCAGGCGCTGTGTTCCTGGCTGCCCACTGCCTCACTTGGTGGATGGGTTAAATGCAGAGGAGGAATTTCATGCTGTTCACACAGTGATCACTTTCACTTCACACACATATATAAAAATATGTTTATTTCATGTTATCTTTTCTTGATTTATTCTTTCAGTATCTTAAAGAAGGTTCTGCTTCTTCCAGTCAACATCCTGTTGATTTATCCCCGTATATACAGTTGATATGAAAACGATGTGTATAGACACAGTTTTGCCAATAAAAAACACTACATACTCAAAATGAGTGATTGATTATTTGGGAGTGAATCAACATGGCCTGGAGCCAGGACAAGGATGTTGAATGGATGAAGCAGAACCTGCTTCAAAATACTGACACAATATGAATATGGGAGGAGGGGGGGAAGGGGGGGGGGGGTAGGAACATATCACTGCTTTCTGCACCACTATAAAAATGTAAACCATAATAATACATTTTATAAAGAATTGCCTTAAACATGGGCTATTTCTCTTTACGAGGACATCAGGCAGACCTGTGAGATGTCTTCATAGTTTGTAATGAGTACATAGGACAGATGGTCTTCATAAAAAGTGTTTCAGAGTTATCACTTGCGCTTTTTAATTGGGAGTTTATGGCAGACAATGCCAGTAATGAGAGCAATGAATGTTAGGAACAAATGAGTCATTAGAGGCAGTTTAGGCTGGAAGACAGGGATAAAATTAGGTTAGATTAGCCTTTTCTCATCCTCCTTAAAGAATAGTGCTTGTCTTTCATTGCTCAGCTGGTAGGAAAGATTAGTGGTAAAACGCTAAAAGAGGGGGAAATTGGCATACAGTATTAACAGCTGACTCATGTTGTTTTTAACGCTGACTCTCTGTGTGCTATGAGGACTACAGAGGTTCACATGAGTTTATTAGTCTTAATGGAAGGGTCAATGAGATTTCACTCAGCAAGTAACATGATCACCAAGACAGGCATCACAACAAGAAACCCCCTGTTGAGTCAGATCACCTTTTAGCAAGAGTGTGGTTCAAAAAACAGTATCACATGCTCCATTGAGACATGGCTAGATGAGTCCAGTGTGGAAGAACTTGACTGGCCCAAACAGAGCCCTGACCTCAGTCCCATTCAACATCTTTGGGATGAACTGGAAATCAAAGCCATCTCGTCCAACATTAGGGCACAAATTCCCACAGAAACTCCATCTTGTGGAAAGCTATGTCTGTCATTAAAGTGGTATAATGTCCTTTTTATTTATGACTTTTAAAGATTCAGATGTGACAAAAACCCTGCCAAATTCACTAGTGTTTCACATGTCTGGCAAGTACTTTATATACTGCAGTGAAGTCGCTCTGTCTAATAGGACACTTTTAAACCCACATGAAGCCGCATGAAGCCGCACGACGTCTTTTTTCTGCAATGCCATTCAGCTGAGTGACTGTGGGTGACAGAGAAGCACTGAATGCTCGGCACCACCACACGTAAAAGTACAATTTATTCAAAAGTGCGCAGCATCGTTAAAATGAATAAAACCTTAAAAAATGGGCGGAAAGCAGTGATGACTAATGCAGTATGGGAACGAAGGATTTTTTGGTAAACAATTCAGACCTAGGGATTGCAAAATAAGCCTCAGAGGGATTTGCATATATAAAAAAAATATGTTCAGCAAATAACTAGTGGTAGCGCATATTCATCACAGAATGGGAAAGCTAATCAATCCTTCCAACTATAAACACGAATGCACATTAATGCACACTAATGCCTACTCATTATTCCTCTGTAATTTTTCTTGCAGATTTAATATGGAGTTATATAACATTATTCAGAACATTTCCCTTTTTGATATGCTTCTTATGCCATATAAGGCGTGTTCTTAATGTAATGCACTTTGTGTAATCATGATTAAAAAACTTATTTGAAAACCATGCGGCTGCTTCATTGTGGAACTCAAAAACCACATCCGTGATTCTGATTACAAATATAATGAGTTTATTTTGCCCTTTTTTATGTACCTCTTTTTTGGGCTTCATCATATAACTCAGCTGCTCAGTCTATCTCACATTCCTGCAGAATGAAACAGCATTCATCGTTTATCGAGTAGAGGAGAGAATGCAGCAATTGCTCTACTTTAATGCAAAAGCCGCATGCATTTTCATCAGGCATGAAAGGCACACGGCACAGCTAACTTCTATATGCACTTCCTACTTATGAAGATTACAACACACATGTCCATGCTGTCATGCATTATATAAGAGGGCAAAAGGGTTTGGGAAGAAGATTTAAAAGAAGCACATCGACAGTGTGGTTAATAAGAGCCTGCAGCATAAAGAGGGACTCCTCAAAGCCAAAGCAGAGAGAAGCTATGGCTCCCATTAGAGCCTGAGGCCTGACCAGATGTCTGCTCAAGTTGTAGCAGAGAGATGATGATTCAGAAATCATCTATAGTGATATGAAAGGACATATGAGAGAAAAATGTATAAATGTCCAAAGAAGAGCAGGAAAAACCTGATGCCAGTTCTCAGGACTGTATGTTTTCTTCCAAGGTTGAAGGGCTACGATGGCCAGTCTCCGTGTTACAAGTAAAAACAGCAACTGAGTCTTGCCAATTTCTTGGCTGGTTACTAAGAAACCAGCATATATGATTCACTGGCTCTCCATAAACTGAGCCCAAGCTAAACTTTCCCAGCACTAAGACTTGCTCACAAGTTCATTTGTCTAGACAGGTGTTCATATAATATGTACGTTCACTGTGAATATATAGTAATGTGAAAATATATTTGCACAAAAATTGATTGGTAGTGTGTGCAGCTTTACTCCTGGTTCAGTTTCTGATGGGATGAAACAAACTATTCTCTTAATATTACTATGTTAACTGTTGCAATAGTAAAATAATGTAAGAGTGTTGTGTAGTTTAACATTTCCAATGTATAATACATTATTTATGAATCAATCAGCCCATGGATAAAACAAACTAAAACATTTGTTTTTATTTTTCTTGTGTAATCTACAGTATTATAATCTGGGCATTAAAACAAAAGACTGGAAAAACCTGGGAGCAGGTTTTAGAGCTGGTCTAAGTGGCGGATTCAACTACAATCCAGCGTCAAACTTTTGACAAGATGTCCCCAGACTTGTATTCTTGTTATTTCTTCCCCTCTGAGGCTGCAGGCCACTATGAAACCAGCAATCATACTGCTGTATGTCTATGAACTGAGCCTGACAACAGCACTTTAGCAGCTTTTTTCTGAGGCAAGCTTTGGAGTCAGGAAGACTCACTTGGCTACTTGACAAGGTCTCATGTCCATGACAATATTCATTTTCTTTCAAGGTTGAGGGGCCGACTAAATGGTTCTTCAGTGACATCACTCCCATTAACCCTTTCTGGCACTCTTATTTTCAAGAATGTACCTCCGTGAACTTGTAGCGGATTAAACAACATTTAATGCAAGCAAGCTTTAGAGCCAAGCTCAGACTTATTTGGTTAAGCGACAACGACTAAACAAGCACATCTAATCAATGTGTTTCGCCGATAGTTGCTCGGATTTCACTCAGGCCATGATGTGGAGCTGTAGCCATCATTGTTAATGTCATTAGCATTTTGATGGAGCAAGATTCTCGCTGTCACTGCAGGGAAGAGCAGCAGCTCGGATTAGCTGTCACTCTCCCGGAGTGACAGGCACGATAAGCAGGATCAGTGCTTCTGCACCCACACTAAGAAAAAATGGCTTGTTCGAAAACGAGGTGGCAGTTATCGTGAGGTGCCAGCGGGTGGGTGGGTGTCCGCCTAACCCCATGTGTAGCAAAGCAGCATGGGCCTCTGCCACCCCCCCTCTCATCGGCCCAGAGCCCGAACAAGGGCGAGCAAGGTTCAAGCAGAAGCAGGGGAAGCACAGATAATGGAAAAAGGACAGATAGGTCTGGTATTATCCTAATAATATTATCGCTCAGGGACTCAGCTACACTGCCCCCGGTTGGAATTATCACTGTGTAGAGACTCATTTTCCTGTCAACCGCTGCACATATTTGTTCTTCGAAGGAAGAGAAATACTGGGCAGCGGTGCAGAGGGCACAGCGAGAAATACTCACTGAAAAGGTCAGATGAAAACAAAGCCAACTCCATGGTTCCTGCTTGGCTGCCTTGCACAAACAGTACAGCTTGGAGAAGTCTGCTGAGAAATCCTTCCAGATGAAGGTTTTGAGCCTTCTTTAAAGGCATAGTGAGGTTTTTTTCGATTGAAGATACATTTTATTGAGCGATATGTATTCAGATGTATCACACCTTTTACACCAGAGTTCAGCCTGTTCCCCGACAAATAATGTTGATATTGGATCATGAGAATTGGACCCCTCCCCTCCAAGATATGTGCACCTAACGGAGGTTGAGGAAATGTGGCAAAATAGTACCTACCCACCTCAGGTACAAACTTTCAAATACACTACTCCTACATGTTGATGCAGTCTCAGGTCCCACACCAGCAGAATTTGGAACAGCTTCTATCACTGACCCACTGGAATGTTGAATTCGAACTGAATACTGACACTACATGCACACACCTGTATATTTGTATATGTGGTATAACATATATTTTGGATATGATTTTGCCATCTGTTTCATTTCATATTCGTATTGCACAACTGCAGAGTTCAAACCTAGGATTTTCACTTCCTTGTACAGACATATTCGAGATGACTAATAAAGTGATTTGATATGTCCAAAATTAGTACAGACATATTTAACCTGATTTAGTTTAAGTAACTAGTGGTAGGGAGATCTGCACTGAATTTTCCCCAGCTCTGAAATAAATTAATGGTATTGTCTCAAAAAGCATGTTGTCCTTAAACAATGTCAGCAGTTATAATAGCTATTCAAAAATGTGAAAGAATATTTGTCAAAGCCTGATAAAGCCTTTATTTCTATTGCCTACTCTTAATTGCTTTACCTTACACTTCCTGTGTTTCTCAAATCTATATGAACTATTTGAACAATTTCTCGGTAGAATGTATTGGAGTGAAAAAAATTACACTTCATACTATACTGTCCTCCACTACAGTCATTGTTGAAGTCGACACCACTACATGGGGAAAATACACTATATTTTTGTACTCTTCAATGCTGTCTTTCAAAGAGCACAAAGAACTTTAAGGTGTTTTCATCACGGTGTCTTAGCTCAAAAAAATGCCACTTGTTAGATGTTTCTTTTGTTGCTTATTGTAGCACTCAGTGTGAGGAAAAAAACCCCATGAAGGACAGATAGAACATCCGTGTCTGGCATCAACAATAATGCTGTTTATCTTGTGCACCCACACATGCTCTCTCTCTCACACATACTGCCTAATATAAAATATCTGAGATTAAGATGTTATTAGGGGTTCCCTTAAATCCCTGTAAATTATGAAGTGAGCTTTCCATGGACCTGTTTGTTCATACCACAGACGTACGATCGGATTGACGATCTTAAGCCAAGTCAATCTTGTCAATCATGGGTCTGCAGCAACAAATAGGTAGGTGGAAGTAACATTCACATGAAAACCAGGATCCAAGAATTCCCAGCAGAAAATTGCCCAGGGCATCACACTACTCTATATGGACAAAATACTGAGACCCCTGACAATTACACCAACAGGGACTTTACACTGCATTCAAATGCATACACATTAATATGGAGTTGGTCCCCCCTTTTCGGCTATAACAGCTTCCACTTTTCTTGGAAGACTTTCCACAAGGTTTTGGAGAGCGTGTATTTGGGAATTTGTGCTCTAATATTGGACAAGAAGGACTGACTCGAGATGTCTGTTCCAGTTCATCCCAAAGGTGTTGGATGGGGTTAAGGTCAGGGTTCTTTGTGGGCCAGTCACGTTCTTCCACATCCAAGCATGTATTTACGGTCCTTACTTTGTGCACTGGAATAGAAAAGGTTCTTCCCCAAACTGTGTACACAAAGTCAGAAGCATAGCATTGTCCAAAATGAGAGGCCTTGCCCAAACTGTAAGCAGTTTTGACAGGTTTGTCCCAATACTTTTGTCCATATAATGTAGTTCTGGCTTGCTTTCTTTCCATCCACATATGCAGTGAGCTGTGGTGCACTGTGAATCTTGATACCTTCTTATTACAGTATGCATTATTTTTTTCAACATTTTGTTCTATGGTAGGATCGGAGCAGACTGGCTAGCCTTTGTTCTTGATATGCATTGGTAAGCCTTAGGCTACCATGTGACTTTGGGTAATGTCATCACCTACAGCGAACAGAAGCCTCTTATGATACACCTTGGAACTGAAGGTATGAAAAACTATATTGTCAGAAACCTAGATGACATTTTTCCTTTCAAAACAACTGTTTATAGAATAAAGGGCATAGTATTGAACTCGGTAGGAACAGAACAAATAAATAATATTAGGCAATAGCAAGGCCCGGTTGGCTTTCATCAACACTGCCATTAATCTTCTAATATTGAGCACACGCTCAATCTTAAATTGAATAACATGTCAGGGGATTTCGAGTCAGCTTTTCTTGTCTCCCTTCCTCATAAAAATGGGATTACGGCACAGTAAAAAGTTAATTATTGTGGCAAATCCCCAAAGTATCTAATGATTTGCACAGCATTGGCAGAACAAGCTATTCAGACTGTGAGAAAGTTGGTGAAGGAAAGTAAAGAGGGGTGCTGTAAGAATGATGCCTGTATGGATCAGATCATCATGATGTAACCCTGTGACAGGTTGTGTAATGAAGAAAAATTAAGTGGTAGAGCAGTTCTGCTCTTTACCTCAAATAGAGAACATCTAAATGGGGAATGCCAGTAGCTCATGCTAGGGCTGCTGAAATTCTAAAATGACACGCTCATGTATATCTTTTGTCAATAGTTAAGAGGAGAGGAAGTGTCCAGCAGCGCATCAGATGTGGGACAAGTCACAATAAAACAGATGAGAAACTGAGGTTAAGAGGACGCAGTAGGACCAAAAAAGACATTAATGATGTAATACATGGTGTATTCTTGTTAAACATAATGCAAGAATTGATAGTTATCCAAAAACTAAGCAAATAAACTAAGGAAAGCAAACAAATCAAACAAAATCAGTCTCTTTGAAAGCAATGTGCAGCATTTTTTATTTATGTGGTTATGTACTAAAAATAGTTTTATGTGATTTCCAAACAAGATACATTTTCCAACAATGCCCTAATACTTAAACAGGCTCTTTTTATCACTGTGCCTAATATCCGGAATGGACCTCTACTGAAACACTCCATATATATTTTAGCCTGAGTGGGTGGGGCTAAACTGTTGCAGGCTGACTATGAGTACACAAGTAAATGGATTGGTGGTGAATTCAAAACAAGCTCCTTATTTTCTATATATGGACTAAGAAGAGAATGCCTTTAAAACATTAAAAGTGTTTACACAGTACGTTAAAGTTGTTTGCGTTTTCCATTAAATGGGGCCTTGAATAATGCATATACTTTCAGTTCTCTTTGTAAGCATCAGAATGTTTGCCACACCTATGTCTAGATGTGATAGAATAGAGCAGGAGAGAGCTGTAGATGCTAAGCAATACTAGGGGCCCCTGCTGTTCCAGCAAAGATCATCACCTAGATCTAACCTATGCAAAAGGAGTGAGGGAACTCACTACAAGCAACCATAAAAAGGAGCACAGCTCTGTTTGAGGAACTACACACAGCAACCCTAGGAGTATCTCAGCATGTGTGCAGTAGAAGCAAGGATCAGTGGGCTGGATTTCAGTCTGATACGAGGAAAGGAGGATTTAGAACACAGGTGAAAATATACAAATGACAAAAGGTAGTTTACAGTTTTCTAACTGAACAAAAATAATGGTTTAAAATATTTAAATACTTTACATTTACAAATGGCTGTCTAATGAAAAGAAAAATCAACACAAGGCAACTGCTTGCCAAAACAGCTGTGTCAGTGTATATTAGTATACATTTTACAGTTATCTAAAAATATGCTCTAGGGATACAACACGATTTATCCAAATGATATTCCCCAAATTGTTTTTTTAATGACAAGGAGTGCACTCTACTGTCTGGTGGGAGATCTGGTGGCTGTAAAGGTTGTAGCAAGTGATTCACATCATTTTCATTCTTATCAAACCATTTAGTCACCCTTGGTGCCCTTTTTCATTCTGACCACCCCAATAAATGTCTCATTATGGCATAAAGGTGATAAATCAGATTAATGTTGTATTGGTTTGCTGTAACCTTTATCTCTAGAGGGGCACAAACCTTGCCAGCAAAATGTCCCCCATAGCATTACAGAGTCATTGGATCTACACTTAATGCGCTTTAATACTACTTTCATAAAGGTTTAAAATGACTTTATTATTGGATATTAAATGGTACTAAACATATTAAAGACATTAAAACTTCAGCGCCATTAATCAGTATTTATAGCACACAAATTAAAAAGACAACAGTGATTTGTTACACACTATATGGACAAATGCATTGGGACATATTTAATTAAACGTATTCAATGACATTATATTCAAATACATAGACTTTAATATGGAGTTGCTCCCCCTTTCCACAAGGTTTTGGATTTTCTGTGGGAATTTGTGCCTATTCTTATTGTAGAGTATTTGTTAATGCTGGATGAGAAGGCTTTGCTCACAACCACCTTTCTAGTTCATCCCAAAGGTGTTGGATGGGGTTGAGGTCAGGAATCTGTGCTTTGTGAGGCCCAGTCAAGTTCTTCCACACCAAACCCATCTGCCACATCTTTATGGAGTTAGCTTTGTGCACCGGGATACAGTCTTGCTGGAATAGAAATAGTTCTCCCCCAAACTGTGTCCACAAAGTTAGAATCATGGTGTTGTCCAAAATGTCTTGGTATTCTGAAGCATTAAGATTACCCTTCACTGGAAGCGTGGGGCCTAGTCCAAACCCTGAAAAACAGGTGTGCCCCAATACTTTGCATGTATAGTGTAGCTCTCACTATAAGGGTCAATCACTCAGGCCTGTACTCTGGGTGTACACCACACATGCACTCCAAAACATTTGTGGAGAATATGGGGAAAGAAGACTAATCTGACCACATGTCAGTTTTTCACATCTCTGTAGATCAGTGCTGATAGTTTTTTTTTTACAAGATGTTTTCTCTCAAAGTCTATGACTTTATGCACAGCAAACCTACTATAATGTCCCTCTCTGTGCAGAAACATTAGTGTACCATAGCCACTAAAATGTGATTTTGTTTTATTAAACCAGCAAATGATTATTTAATCATCCGTTAAGCAAAGTGATTGAGACACTCTACGCTGCTGTAATAGTAGAGTTGTAACTTTGTGACATTTTTCTAGTTGCTTTAGTCATACATTCAGTCACCTAAATGAACAATTAATCGTTTGCCTGAACATGATATCAGTGAATGGTTTGATGAGTATGATTTTGGACAGGTGTGTTGTACAGTACCCTTGACCTCCACCGTTGAGATAATAAGTGACGGGCCGTCATAATATTGGATTGCAGGACTAGAATCAACACTTAACACTTACCTCACACACATTGAAGTATTACATTTGAGAGCCCCTTATCAGCTAGAGCAATAAAAGACTAAAATGAGCTTTCTAACTAGCTACTGGTGGCATTTGAATATTTCAGTGTTGTTGTAACACCTAACATTTATGGCAAGCCAACACAACAATACAACGTTTTACAGAAGTAATGCACTTTTTATCATCTACAATAATAACAGAACTTGAGAAAAAGGTTGTGATCAATACTGAAGAGTTCTTTAAAGCAGCAATATGTAAATTACAAATATCCAATAGTATCCAGCATCTTTGAAAAAATAGTGTTTGTTCCATTCATTTATACATTCAACCATTCATTTAATCATCCATCCGTGCATCCATGCATCTAACAGATTGAAATATATTTCAACATTTTAACCCCATAAACTTAAGGTCACCCGCTCTTCACTTCCTCACACTCAATCACATAACTTTTTATTACCTTTGTAGTTGTTACAGACTAATTTACATGGTGAAATTTTCACACAGCTTTAGCTGCAAATGAATCTTACATAAAACTCCAATTTGACTTGCATGACACAGTATAAAGCCTCTTTCATTTCACTTTAAACTAGTTTCACTCTGCCCCAGCGGTTACAATCATCTCAACTTTGTGAAAGAGATTTCATGAAACAAATCACTTATAACAAACCATTTGATCAAACATTATAGTTCTCCTCATTATCGTACGTTCTTCATTTTCTCTTCTCATGACAAAAAAAATGATACATATAGGCCAGAAAACTCATGGCAGATGATTCCCTATATCCAGAATGATTTAGATAATACTATCTACTGATCTTCCTACCTAGTGTACTAATTGTTTGAGTCTTGCTATGTAAAATGATTATATTTCACCATGTTAAGCCAGTTGATATTAATAACACAGCACTGAATGGGTTAAAGTGAGCTATTCCTCTCTTTCTCTGAGATTCTAGGCTAGATAAGCCATGTATTACTCTACTGAAGACACCATAAGCTACTTTCATGTCATTTTTCAGTTCTGTAGCTGTAAAGGATGCACAGCAGAAATCCACAAGGACTCTTTCATGCGTCTGTTTCATATAACATTTCGCCACAATGTTAAAGCAAGATAAAATAGAAGCATTAGGGGAAGGCACACTTATCCCTCACCCACAGGCCTTGGATGATGCAATGCATCATGGGAACAGGTCAAGGGAGCAGGGTGGGGTGATGCATCTTGGTCCCTGACATTAGAATAGGGCTTTTCCGTTAAAAAAGGAAGAAAAAATATGATTCAAATTCAGTAACTCTATATATCTCTGTAGTGTGGGGGGGGGGGGGGGGGGGGGGGGGGG
>JBBJLR010000019.1:11422365-11440464 GCA_037577145.1 Brachypetersius gabonensis
CACACTCAGAAACACTGCTGAACATTTTAAAATGGTGTTTTTCTCTCTATCGCGACCTCCGTTACTTTTTTAGAGCCTGTTTTTCTTTGTTGGTCCCTTGCCTCTCGGTGGAATTCTCCGGTCCACCTTAAACCCGCCTGTTATTGTGCGCTGGGACTTAGGGGGGAATTCACTGTGGCAGCGGGGCTTTTTAAGGTGGATCGGGAAATTCAAGGAGAAACATCGTGCTCGCAGCAACTGTGGGAGAAGTTCAGCCGGAGTGAAAAGAGGGTTAAAGTGAAATTAGCACCTTTCCTGCCCTCTTATATGACTTCGGGGATGTGGGGTGCAGACTAACCGGCCGTGTGTTTGTGTGTGTGTGTATTGGCTTGAAGGTGACCCAGGTCCAAACACACACAGTCGGTTCAGACTGTGTTTAGCTTCCTGTTGTATGACTCACTACGAAAGACTTCTCCACGTTTTCATACTATTCTGCCACAGTATTGGGGACCATAAACGCAGTTAGTTTAAGCCGATCTCCATGGATACGGCGGGTCAGCTGTAAAAATGGTGGATTTGAATGTATTATTATTTACTGATTATATTTAATTTATATAAATATATTTTTATTTTGCATAACCCACTATTGATATAGTTGTTTAAAAACACAAAAGTATGATTTTATCCGATTACTCGATTAATCGATGAAAAAATCGACAGAATACTCGATTCCAAAATTATTCGATATTCGAATTCGATATTCTATACTGTGCAAAAAATTATATAATGTCCACATGAATAAAATCTGATGACTTTTAACTTTAGCACTGAACAAATGCTAATCTGGTTGGGTTTGATGGCTCCCATCTTGTCCAATCAGATACTCTTCTAAAGTTCAGAAAATCCCACCTATAAAACCATCCTAAATTTAGCTAAGTTGTATGTCTTGCTCAGAAACCACACACAAAAATGGATTTGAAAGTGTTATATCATATGGACGCAATCAACTCACTACCCAAAATAGAGTATGCTTTGTTATAAATATATAGCTTATAATTATAAAAGAAAGCAAGTACATTTCAGAATAAGGTTAATAAGGTTTAATTACCCTTTAACAGCAGCAAATACAAATAATGATAAAGGGCATCCACCTCTTTAAAAGGAATGATGCCTAGTTTTCAGGAATAAGCCGTAAGATTACTAACTGAATCACGAGCCTGTATTTTAAGGGGCAAAGAAGCCCCCTCAGATCCATTCATTCACTTGGATGTGGCAAGCTGTATTGCCCCACGGTGCAGCACAGTGGAACGATCTGTCCAAAGTTAGCAAAAAGGAACCAGTGCAGGAATCAATAGCATGTGACTTAGAGAAGCTTCACATGGACCTCTTACTCTCTCTCTTTCTCTTAGACAATATGCTTCCCCCTTCCACTACTTTTTATCCCTCACCATTGAAGCATGGCCTTGTTTTACAGCTCCAATAAAACGCAAATGCACTTTTACTGCCCAGGCAAGGATACAGGGATATTTATAATACTCAGCTTTCCATTTCCTCTAGAAATGGAAGGGTATGCAGTAATTGGGGCCATTTTTTTAATGAACAAGTAAAAAGTCTTCTCAAGAGATTGAGAGGCATGCACTTACCTGCCCGTATCTTATAAATGGCAACAATTGCCCATTATATTACACCATTCGCTGGACAGATTGGGGTGAGATTGCTCCCAGTTCTCTGCCAGTAAACCAAGAGATGTATACTTCATAGTCAACTTTCATAGTTGCTGCCAAGAAACAGTAAGTCCAGAAGTGTAGTTTGTTGGAATGCCAAGAGGAAAATGTGTATGATGAGCGGATTTTACTTCACCAGCTTCAACTTAAAATTCTTGATGTGCAGGAACTGTAATTTATAATAACATTCACATGCTGTTTGTGGGAGCAGCATGTTAGATCATGCATCATAGCGTATCAATTGATGGTACACTGATATTCCACACAGTACAAAGAGTGAAAATGTGCTTCATGAGTGCACATATAGATGAATTTCAGACTTTGTACACATTTCAATTAGCTGACACTGTCCAAAAGTATTTGGACACCTTTTCTAATTCAATTCATTTTCTTTAAGGTGCACCTATTGCTGACCCCAGCATTCAATTGCACACACACACTGCTTGTTTAATCTCCTCTGAGAAGCATCACCAATACAATAGGATGCTCAAAGCAGCAGTACATGACCTCAAGGTCACCATTGTCAAGCTTTGCCTCCAGGGGTACAAAACTCACCATCATTTTGCTGTAAAGTAGTGAAACTACTTGTGCCATGAAGCATCATCCAATTTCTTTGTGATGAGCTGGAATGATATTTGTGATCCAGAACTAATCATCCTACATCAGCACCTGACCTCAGTAATACCCTTGTGACTGAATGCAAAGAAATTCTCACAGTGATCTAGTGCACACAGATCACACTCCAGTCCTAATGAAAACATCATCAGAGCAGTAAATACGAGAAAACACTAATCTGCAATGTCTGGAAGAACTGATTTAGTGTTAAGCCTTTTTAAAAGAGACTGTTACTGCAGGAAAGGGTGAAACAAATGTTCTATGTGTAACCTTGGTTTCAGAAGAGAGATTGGATTAGGAGATATCTACAAACCTTTACATCTACAAATGTCTACAAACTTTGAAAGGTCAGTTTCCTTGAAAAGGAATAAGCCTAGACCTGGAATACACTTTCCTCTTTACGAGGAATCCTGATTCAGAATTCTGTTAAGTCCAGGTCTGTTAAGCCCAGGTCTAGGCTTAATTTCCAACTGAAATATACAGTACATTATTCAAATGTGTCATGCACTTGCATATCAGTACAACCAATACCTTATTCCTTTTATAAAACGTTGTGTTCATTTCATTCACTTGATACATTTCATTAATTTGCCATTGTCTAATTTGAACCATCTAAGTTAAAAGAACTGTTTTCTGATGAATGCATATTATTGTAATTCAATTTTTCCTATTTTTCCAGTTATGTAAGTAGCAAATAAATGTCCTTTTTAACCTTTGTGTCAAAAGATTGTGGGGAACTTGACATTTTGCCATGTCAAATTCATAGCACACTTCATCAGTAAAAGTAGACGCATGTCAGGCAGGCTTAGAGGTCATAAAGACCTAATCTGCCGCAGGTTCATATCCTAGTTATTCTCACTGAATACCCCTGCGAATCTTAAAATCAATCCCCATTTCCCGCTAGATCTCTGTCTCTCCCTCCTGGTCTGCTTCATGCATCAGTCTTCACTTCTATGAACCTGACAGTGTTCATTCATCGTTTTCCTTCTCTCTGATGTTTCACACCTTCACTGACCGAGTGGTTCACCAAGACTCAATTAATAACAGAGAAAGATTAACGACCTGCCCTTTTTTTTCTACCCGCTTTTCCCAGGGGGCTCAATTTATCTCCAGGAATTCACGGCTTGAAGAAAAAAAAAAAAAAAATGATTGACACTCCTAACCTTCATTGGGATGTAATCCTCATCTTTAGCACTCAGAGATCTAATTAATTAGTGGAATCTCATTTCCTCGCTAATGCAAGTGGACAGAGGCATGATAGAAGAGAATGTGAGGACGAGGGCCAGGAGAAGGAGTAGTGCTATTTCTCATCACTGTGTGGGGCTGCGCTCTACCTGCTGCACTCCCTCGCTTGCACTCTCCACACTGCAGAGTCTGCTTTTTCATAAAGTGTTAAGTATATTTTGCATGTTGCATCTCTTTCAAACTGCATTAAATGCACTTTCCTTCTACAAGCCTTAAAAATTTAGTTGCAGACAGATTCTAAACATAGCTAACAGTTTTTGTGACAAATTGGGTAGAGGTGGGGGCTTATTGAACATCTCAATTTCAGCACAACCAACTCTGGTTTTGTCATTTTTACTCACCAAAATGATCCCCCAGAGTGCTGCCTTTATTGCTGAAAGCACTGCAATTCACCGTTTCTGGTGATGTATGTTCATACATTCATATGACTGCTTGCTAAAATTGGTCAGTAACTGTCAAAAAAAATGTTCTTTACATATCAAAGTAAATAGGGTGAAGGCACTGAAAAACCATGTTATTAATGGAGAAGGGCAGATTTAAAAATGGATGCTTTTTTGGGCACAGGATTAAAGGATGCGCTTTCCGTGCACCAGCCTTAGAAACTCAGCTTCAGACGGATGAAAAGGCCTCAATCTATGATAAACTACACTGTTTCTGACAACACAAACATGTCAGGTGCTTAATCAGCCTTAATCAGGCCTCAAAATTGATCAATGATGAAAGTTTACATGTAAAACCAGTCCTACTCTTGATAATATTGGTACAAGAAAGCAGAGGAAAAGAAAAAGACAGGACTGTGTGCAGGCTGTTTTTCCCTTAGAATACTAATTGACACTGATGTAAAGTCTGGAGAATGGGTTCTGTCTGCTCAGACTTGTTCATTTGTCTTCTAAGTAATGCTTGGATTGAAGGAGGACTGACCTTTATAACAAGCTGCAAGTCAAGAGCCCAGGTCTAATCTTTAAATCCTACCTCTTCAGTGATTACTATCTCCAACAAAGATATGAACAAACAGCATAAATAGCCCAAAACAATACGAAATTAAATAAATTAGGAGCACATGTTAATGACGATAATAAGCCCTCAAGTGAAAAGAACAAAGAGGAATAAATAGCCAGAGTTAGAAAGTGAGAGAAAGAAGAGTGAGTGGAAGGGCATCTTAGGCAACTCTGCTCAAGGCAAACTTCGCACAGCTAGAGCAACGCTCTACTCTACTCCCAAGTCTATTTTGCAAGCAAGTGAAGCTCAATCTCTAGATGATAATGGCTGAATGAATGGGAGTTTATATACTTTATACAGCAAAGTGCCCGCAAAATAATACAGTAATGCAATGTTATCAATTGACGCTTGGCCCCCTTCTGCTTTCAATCTATTTGCATATAGATGAAATACTATAATAACTCTGGCCCCACCTGCAGGAGTAAATATTTTGCTGTCTGTTTTGTCTAGCAATCCTGACACCCACAATGAGCTAATAATTGAAGACTGGAAAGAATCTTTATATGGCGACTGACATTCAATTACGTGGTGGAGATCAGATTAGGGGGAGGCCCAGAAAGCATGTTTGAAAAGCCCATTTTGCGTGCGAGTGCAGAGCAGAGGCAGGGGCTATAATTTGAATCACTGTTTGGGGTTTGGCTGAATGCTGCTGCTGTGAGTGAAATCACTATGCTATGACCCAAGATTAATTGGATGTCTTGAGTGCGTGCCTGAGAGAGAGGCAGTGGCGGTTTGAAAGAGAGTCATTTCACTTACTTTTAATTCTTAGAACATTCAAACCAAACACTAACTGCTTTAGTCAGCGATCGTTCTTCATAGTCAGAATCATTGTACTATAACGCTATCGAGCGCTTAAGACATTTATAGGGTTATTGCGCAGCTTGTAACACAGTGTAACGAGACAGGATATACTCTCATGTGTCACGTTCCAGGGATGTCAAATCTGGGTGGTACAAAGATGCATGAGTCCATTGAGAAAATGAGGTTGGTGACGTAAGAAATATACAAAATAATTAATTGACTCATTCATTATCAGTAACTGTTTAATTCTTACTAGGGGTCTACGGGCGAGAAACAATATACAAAATAAGATCCTCCTAATCTCATTACCTTCTAGAAATAGTCAAGTGTATGAAATCAACAGTGTTGGTGCAATTACTTAAAAACAGTTATCCATTAAAAATTCGCATTACTTCTTTCAACCCATAATGAGATTACTGATACTGAGGAAATTAAGCAGCTCTTTCAGTACTTTATTTCAACAAAAAATGGCGAGTGATACAACCAAGTGGTACAACCAACTACGCATTAGAGATTGCACATTTAACTCAGGTGATGCCACAGCCATTCATAGCTGCAAGTTTAAGACAACACTCAGCCTCACTCTCTCCAATGGGGAACTGCTCGCCAGTGCAGAAGTCTCTAACGTAACAGAATTGGCAGATAGCATTTTCTTCCAAGCGTGTTGAAGTGTTCAGTGACATTTCACTAGCAGCAGTAGATGCATTTGCTGACTTCATGTACTTTAAAAGAATCTGGTGACACAGTGGTAGTATAATGGGGTGTCCAAGGTAGTATGGGAAACTGTGCAAATACATTGAGTAGCAATCCAAAAAAGAAGAAAAGAAAAAAAAAATACCCAAACTTAGTAAACATAATCACTACACCTTTACTTTAAAGACACAGCAAATTATTACTGATTAAAAGTATAGATTTGGTTCATGCAATTTAAAACATAGAAACCAACCAGCATTTCAAAAACTTACATCTGAATTAAAATAAAAAGTTTACAAAGCTGTTCCAGGTTTAGGTGAGGTTAGGGTTCTCTTCAGCAAGGAGAACTATATCCATCAGTTTCCAATTTGCTGCTTACATTCACAGGTAACATATGCAAATTACACCAGATGTTATATTATATTATAATTAAATATGAAATGTATCATTTGAATGCATCATGCATAATTAACACAATATTAGAGAAATATCATTAATGCAAAAACATTTATGAAGTCATGACTGTAGTGAGATTTTGGTATTATTTTAAACTGCACTGTGTTTCCCAGGTTAATGACCTAACAGTACGATTTTTGACAGATAACAATACACAGTATCACACAGTAATGCCAGATCTTAACAATGATTAGCATAGTTGCTTTTTTCCAGTCCAAAAATAACTTTTAATTTCATCTAAGGCTGGCAATTGCCTCAGACATGTTTCTATTGTTTCTATTGCCTCATACATATTTTTCCTTCAGCATTTTGCTCTGAACTCCCCTGAGCTGCTTTTTGTGCATTGGCTTGTTTATATTGGTTAATTAAAATGTAGAAGTACCCATTAAAACTGAAAACTGAGGTGAATACTGCACAGAATATTCATTATTCATAACAAAATCTCGAGCTAGAGCATTCTAATGATATGCATTACTGTTTGCTTCCCTGGTAAATTCAAGTATGATCTACACTATTTTTGGATTGCCTCCTCTACTGCCTAAGCACTAGATTGCAGTGTACCTCTCTATGTAAATGGACTGTCAATGGCTATTTTTCTCCACATCTGTAGTGATGTCAGTGTTTGGCAGCCAATCATGAGATTGATTGCCATCCTGCACATTGTTTGGCAGCCAAATGGGAGATTGATTACAATCCACCAGATCCAATCGAGGCAATGGGTATTACTCTGTAGCAGTTTTATTCATTCTTCACGGCAACTTCAAACATTTCTCGAAAATATAACAGCTATTCCTCAGCACGATGACTCAGAAAAAGATTTTAACAGCATGTTGCTCTATTTTGTTTCTACTGACTATTAAAGGCCCTGCAATGCAGGTTTTGTGAGGTTAAATTTGCACAAATAACATTGCTGGAAATTTGTTTATTAATGGTTATTACTTTGTTATAAACACGCTAATAAATCATTAATAAAACCATACAGCAGCCATGATTCAGTTTCATCAGACATACTAAACATATCACTGTAGCCAGTTTTATTGGGGAATAATTGTATGATAATTATTAATGATTTTTAAGGTGTTCATGACTTAATTAACAACCATTATTAACCTGCTGTCGCACCATTCATAAACCCTTTTAAAGAGTAGCCATCTTCTATAGTGGTGCCTTTATGAAAAATATTATACCCATTCCAAATTAAGAACACGGTTCATTTTTTAAAAAACATAGAGCAAATTTGTCCAACAGGGTGGCACAGCACATTTCAACAAGTACATAAAAATATACAGGTAACTGCCAAAGCACTTGTAAAGATGAAGGATACGAATTATGTAACAGCAGGTGCTTCAAACAGGTGCACATCCGGAATTAACCAAGCTAATTACCAACCAATTACTGCATCCTTCTGCTTAGCATCATGTATATAAACACTGTTTTAAAGCATTTCTGGCCTGGCAGCCGTCTGTTCTGGTGGGTATCTTTCCCCATATAGGCAATTGATCTTTCAGATGTGAAATCCCAGAAGACAGGACACAACACAGAAGATTCATGAAGGAATCCAGTGCAGCCACTGGGACAATGCTTTGTACCATCATCATTGAGGAAAAAATGGAACACCTTGGGGCATAAAATATCAAAGATACTGCCCTAAGCACCACTGAACTACAAGACTTTCCATCATTTGTGTTATGTTAGTGATGGAAAACGCTTTCCCTAAAATACACACACACAGAGTGCCTGTGGTCAGTGCTCAGTCACACATTCATTTTGCTTTTGGGTCATTCTGGCATACTGTATGAAACAGATATGTGTCGGCAGATTGATATTCAGCGAACACTGAGGGAAAGCCAGCATTTGCAGAGAGCACACTGCAATACATGACCCAAGCACCTCCAGTTAATACAGTTACCTGCAGTCTGCAGTTTAGGACCAGTCAACAGAAGTATTAGAAAATTTACAGATGACTCTTTAAGCTGCTGATCATTCAACTGCATTGCTTGTTACAATTCAGATTTGGAGTTTTAAACTGGACAAAAGGGTCAATTACATTATTGCCAACTAAAAAAAAAATCACTGATTCAAATGTCACAATTAATTATATAAGTGATAGCAAAGATATTCAAAAGAATAATTTGTGTCTAAAATACCCTTAATCCATAGAACGCAAACAGCATGGATCTCTGCCAGAACGACGAATGGTAAAATCATATGGCAAAACAGCTAATTTAAATGTTCCCCTAGTTTAAATTGACGTTCAAGATATCAGATGCCATGCTGAGCTTGGTTTGATTTTCCTATGACATGTAGAACCAAAGTTATTGTAGTTGGCTACTGGGGGCTTTAAAAACCCATGCACATAAAAGCACTTAAACAACAAAAAAAACATCCCACATTTTATTTTGGGACTTAGAAAAACAAACCCCACAGAGGGAGGTGGTCTGGAGAGCAGCTGAGCAGTGATGCATTGAGCAACAGCACAGCAAACAGCAAGTGTGTAGGAGAGCACCGGTTTTAGACTGTTTTTCTCTGTTGAAATCAGATTTTATGAATTTGCTGTGTGTTCTAAGGATTAATGAAAACGCCATGCAGTTGAAAAAAGTTGCATTACTTGTTAACTGGAACCTAATGACAAGCAGAGGAAAAATAGTTACACAAAACAAAAACACAATTTCTGTTGTGTGCACTCTGAGCTATGTTCCTCTACACCTGCAGTACTGCGGCAAGATACCTTAAGATACAGGTGCCTAATCAGAAAAGTAACTGTAGCTGATCTTTTAGCAGTGTGATACATGTTCCAGCCATCTAATGAGGAGACAAGTGTGACAGAAACACGCTGTTCTTACTGTGATTATCCCCAGCACGTGGTGTCATACATCAATTTAGAGACTGTGTGAGATCAGTAATACAGGCTCCTGAATAAACCATTAGAAAAGATAATGAATCAGTAAGGGGTGAATGCGGCCTCACTTGCAGTGGAGGAAACTAACAGAGTCTATCTACTTTGCTGCTGTACTTAAGTGGCTTTCCAGAGGATGTGGCTTTAATCTGGATGTTTCTGATTTGCATGCTGATTTGCACACTTGAATATGGTTGCATTTTAAAAGATAAACTTGACTTTCTTCTTTCACTTACTTTAAAGCACAGAAGAATGAGAAGCATCCAGACTTGCATGAACATGTTGACAAACTGTGTTTATATAATTGTCCGTGGAGTGGCAAATGAGGAGCCAAATCAAATCTAACCATTTGCCTTATTTTTGGAAGTCATTCAGATTTATGGACTTTATGCATTCCGTTTTCTGTTTGTGGGCCACGAAGGGTGACAGAGGCTTGTAATGCAATGACATTTTATTCAAAATTTAGCTATAAGCCAGTTTCATGGTTCAGTTATGAGGTTCTATTGGGAGCTGTATGTTAGTCTCCTTCAAATGAACTACAGCATCTGTAGACACACCATGGCTGCTTGAGGAGCTCTAAATCAATATGATTTCTTTGAATATTCAATACTTTGAGCTTAACTTTAATGTAGAATTCATTCATATACATTATCATAGCATTGTACTTATTTTACTTTGCATATTAAGTATCCCTTTGCTGCCTATGTCTGGGTACAGACGCTGGTAGAGCCGTGTATGTTGCTACATGGTAGATAAAGTGTATGAAAAATTTGACAACTGTTCTGTGAACACTGACCATAGATGCCTTCGATGAGTCAAGTAATGGTGTTCTGTCAGAGAGAGGACAAGGGTCAGTATTTACAGCCAGGACAGTATGTTCTGACTTCAGAGGAGGAATTAAATGATTTAGTGGTGTAGAAAGCTTTGGCAGCAGAGTTCTATTCAATTAATCACAGCTGCTGAGGAACATTCGGAAGCAGAGGCTTGAAACACTCACATCAAACACATTGTTACTCATGCATTCTCTTCTGAATGACACACTGACCCACCCTGCTACTGCATCGCAGTGGAATGGGTAGATATGTGTATGTGTGTGAGAGAGTTTGAGTGTGTGTGTGTGGTAGATATATCTGCACATTCACTGAGTCTATAAACTGAAGCAACATTAGAATGTGTTTGCCTTTTCAGTTATTAATCTTAATCTTTATTATTCAATCGTTTTGAAAACATTGATTATGTAATTACAGTGGCACCTGTTAGAGGGTAGCATATATTAGGCAGTGAGCAAACAGTCATTTCTTGATGGTGATAACAGGAAAAATGGGCAAGTCCAAAGATATCAGTGACTTTGACATGGGCCAAATAGTGCTGGCAAACTGAATGAGAAATTTTATTCACTGCAGAGCTTTAGTACCAAAAGTGATGCAAGAAAGGACAACCTGTGACCTGGCAGCAGGGTCATGGGCACCTAAGTTTCACTGATGCATATAGGAAGTGAAAGTTTGCCCATCTGCCTGATCCTATAGAAGAGCTACTGCTGTACACATTGCTGAATATGTTAATAAGGGCTATAGAAAGAAATATAGAAAGTTATCAGAACATACAGTGAATCGTAGCTTGTTGCTTATAGGGCTCTTTGGGCACCCATGACTCTGTTGCTGGTTATCATATGTTTGAAACAAGGAGGGTGCAGAAAGGGCATTGATTTTCCAATATTGTCAATGATAAAACAGCCTTAAAATACACAAGCGTACTTAAAATCAAAAGTGTGCAATTAAGCAGGTCAGACAAACTAAAATCTCACTGAAGAAATGTGCTCCAAAGTAAGGTCAAACCACTCCGATTGTCTCACGGCAATAACTCACAGGTTTTTTGCCTCCGGTGACAGGCACACATATGTGCACGAACACAGGCAGACACACATCTGTCTCTAGTTAACACCCCTGACGTCATTTAACACTTGCAACGTGCTACACACATGGCCACTCATCTGAAACGGAGCTACAGCTCATGGGACTGATGCAAAGCTGGAGTAGGACTAAAGGGAGCACTGAATGTCAATCTAAAGTTTCATAAGCCCAGAGGCTTCAAGGCGTCTACATTTTTGGAAATCAAATCATTTAGGTCAAAATGTAAAGAAATCAGAATGGTATAAATCCAAACACACAGCATTTAGGATACAATCGGAAAACCTCATTTTCATTTGGGGCTTATAAGCATTTACGTGCCCACTCACGCATACTGATGTTTATCTCGTGCAAGTTGTACACTGTTCCAGCTGACAGGTTTTCTGCTGGCCTTGTCGGACACAGCCAATACTGGTGGCTAAGTGTGTATAACCTCAATTAAACCATGCTCTAAGTGTCTGACAACAGCTAATATTCCACTTCCAGCAGCGGGCCGAATTGATGTTCCCACATTCGTCACCCCACTGAAAAAGCAATCATACTGTTGTCTCGCTCTGGTTAGGAGACAGAAAAGCACTGCCTGCAGTCTCTCATTAGCATTCGCCACTAACACCACACACACTCCCACATGCAACATCCCCTCCGTTCTCACCCACACCTACTCCTGTCGACACAACCACAACGACAACTCATAAGCAATTAATTTCAGACTCTGCTTTAAAAGGCATCTTAAGGGTTGATAAGAAAATAATTAAAACACGGACTGGCCGTGAAAGACAGCATCTGAGAATTTCAAAATGGAAGTTAAAATAAATAATCTTTTCAATAATTATATTAATACTTATATACCATAAAACATGGTTTATGCAAATATAATTATTTGAAAATATAAAAATACGATCTAGTATGAGAAGAAAATGCAATCACTTGTTCTATTTAACACCATGGTCCGTATACGTTCACATGAAAATACATGGATTTTGATGAAGGGATTTATTTCTCTGTAAGATTTGACCTGGGACCCCTTACACCACTCTAACACACCCGGGAAATGTGTTTTAATGAGCTGATTAGTTGGTCAGCATCTTTTAAGTTAATGTACTGTATATAGCTGGTTACCATCACCCTTCACTGTGTAACAGATTCTGCTAAAATAAAAAAAAAAAGAAGCAAGCAGACAAGCAGAAACACAAACCTCTCTGTCCAGCAGGGAGGGTGAGATGACCGTAACGATGTCTCCTCTCTCTGGGTCAATGTAGAACATGTTGGGTGAGGGTTTCTCGGGTGACTGCCTCAAAATGATGTAGCGCAGGACAGCGTTGTCTGTGTTGGGGTCGTCAGCATCGATAGCAGTCATTGTCATCACCGTGGTACCTAGAACATAAAAATCACAGCCAGTCAGAAAAGTCTTGATTTAGTGGAACCATAGTTTGAACTTGGGATACTGGGGGGTTCTGTACACCCCAATAAGGACCCCACCACCCAAAAGAAACAAAAATAGCAGTTTGGGGGAATCTTAACATTTTTCTTTTGTTGTTAAAAAAGGCAGTACTCCCAAATTATGGAGGGGCAGTCAATCAGGCCATGCCTTTTTGGCTACAAATTTTAACAAGGAGTGGCTTGGATACCAAGCCAGCTTTGGTTGATCTCTTTGCCCATAGGAGTCATAAAGTACTGCAAGAACACTTAGAACTGCTAAGAGAACAGCTTTAAAAATAATTCATCTAGGCACTTTGTTCATTTGTGATTTTGCTTGTAAAGCACTATAACCAACTACCAATAAACATCAAAATGAGGAAAGTAATTTAAAAAGCAGTTCAAAAAAGATTTCAATGTTTTGTGAGATGGTAAGAAAACCACATGTTTGGTTTTCATTAATGCACCCCAGCTAATGCATCCAACACACTTGATTTAACATAATGAAGTATTGATTATTTGGAATTGGATACACTGGATGCACGCTACAAATACTAGGCTTTCTCGAGAAAAGGCATGAAAGTGGAAAGCTAAGTGAAAGCTAACACACTCACAAGCACAAATTCACAATATAATTCCAATTATTTGTATATATTCTGATTTTAAGGAAAAAAGTGCTTACAGTCCAGTATCCTTTGGGTTTTTTTTTGGATGGTTTATGATTTATTATGGCCTCTATTAAAATGTACGTTTACGGCATTTAGCAGACCATCTTATCCAGAGTGACGTACATCAGTGCTTAAGTAGTCTACATCTGTTCTTCATACCTGTGGAGCTAAACTCAAATCAACATCTGCTTTTAACCAAGTTACTGAGAGCTAAGTTACGCACCTTAAAAAGACCTGTCAAACGAAGAAGAAGAAAAAATACCGCACTAAAAAACAGACACCACCCCACCGGATCAGTGCATGACAGCAGTCTTCATGCCAGGATTTCAGCAGCCAGAGGGACAGTGTTCCTGTGCAGCAGAGAACCTGGGCATGTCTGTCATTTCCCCCGTCTCATCTGAATGCACTGAGATGCTTGCTGAAATGAGCTGTAAATGGGGCAGAGGTGGCAGCTCCAGTGACCAGGCATGGGCCACGGCTGAGTCATAGCTATCTCTCACAGTTAATGGCCACTATCACTGCCTGTAACATTTAATGTTCACTTTTATTATACTCGTACACCCAACATAAAGCCTGTGGCAGCTAAATATGAATAAGGAATAGGAGGGGAATACGGAAAACATGGTCAAAAATCGTTATGACTATCTTGAGTAAATTGGTTAACGGCAATTAGAGGTAGTAAGAAGGGGGTGGGTTTTTCCTCCGGTGCTTGTTGATAAGGGAGAGGATATACTAGCAGGCAGTAAAGTAGCACATCTCTAATGATTAATTACAGACACAGAGATGTGTGGAAAGACTCTCTAGTGACATCGGCAGCTACGCTGAGCCGTTCCACTTCACTGTTCAGTCAAATCAAGCTAAAATCCTTTCTCTCTCTCTCTCTCTCTCGTTCTTTCTCATTCTCTCTCACTCATACACCAGATCATTTAAAATAATAAAGGGGAAAATGAATAACTAATGGTTCTGCATAAATATTAAAATATTATATGGCCCATTTCAGCAAAATAAACTCAAGTCAAGTCTAGAAGGTTTTTATTGTCATTGCGACCATATACACGCAGCACACAGTGAAACCAAAGTGCCTCCAGGACCTTGGTGCAACACAAGAACAGAACACTACAAGATCACAAGTGCAGTCAGGACAAAAGAGTGTGCAAGAAAAACGTAATCACAACAATACCATTAAACAGTCAGTGCAAGCAATAATAGCTACAGTCTGAAAGAATACAACATTTTGAGGTATCCTAGCAGCAGAGAGTGTGTGCAAAAAATACAGAACAGGTTACATGTGCAAAAAATGCACAGCAGTGTTAAACAGCAATACATTAAAGTCTCAGTAGGTGTTACAAAATGTTATAGTATATAAAAAGGTACAGCTAACATTTCAAAACAGTTTATTTCTGTTGTCTAAACTGTAAATTGTAATCCTGCTTTTTGGTGCCATAAAAAAAATCATAGTATTTACTTGTATTAGTTGAGCAGTTTAATTGATAAAGAACAGTCAATCAGAACAGAGGTGATTTGCATCCCTCTGTATGAATAAGGAATAGGAGGGGGATATTATATCTAATGGCTTTCATACAGGTTATAACTTTTGCACAGGTCATACTGCGTTCCAGTATTTCTAGTTCAGCAAATAACAAGCAATTAAATTTTAATCATCAGAAACCACAACACGCTTCTTCTAAACCATGTTGATTTCAGATTTGCCTTCAGGTTTTTCTGTCACATCAACTTTTTGAATTATAAATAATATTAGATTTGCAATAGACTTGCATGCGTTTTTTATTAAACCGCAGGCACCAATCAAGAAACTGTCAATATTTTCAGTGCAAACTCAGCCAGTCGCACTTTGTGGCATAGATATAATGATCAGTGTCAGTCAGCTACCACTGTTTCTTCAAAAACACTTAGTATATGATTATTATATGCTAAATATTCCAACTATCATGCAATACATAACTAGCTTCATCGCAAAAACTGTACATGCTGTACAAACTCAACACAGATTTGAAATCAGCATGAAAAGGACTACAAAACCCACATAAAGTTATCTCTGATGATATTAACCTGTTAACCTGTGTTAAGAGCCACAATGATACAAGTATGTTCTCTGTAGAGTGTACTTATTTTCTCTCAAATAAACAAAACATGGGATTTGAGGTGGTAAACCTTTTGCATACATCTGTATATCAGTCTTAAAGACACAAACATTATCAGCTTGTGTGATTCGAAACAATTACTAGAGTCTGGAGGACAAAATTGTCATAAGTGAGGTTAAGGAAATCCTCCTTTAATTCCTCCAAATTGTAATTAGAACAAATAACAGTGTCTGCCTTAAATTTGCCATGGAAAAAAAACCACTAGTTGTTCATACGCATTAATTCATAACCTGTAGAACATATCATGTATGATCACTGCAGGATACAAAGCAAACTAGCACAAAATTTCCCAGGAATTCCTTAAAAAGAGACAACACAGTAAAGGTCACATCTGATGGAAAATACATCTTTTTTTAAGACTACTTCATACCAATATTCAGCTAGGTATATCGTATATAGGTTTCTAATATCCTGGGCAGTAGTGTGTCATTTGCAATGGTAGCTCTGAGCTAAAAATAACCACTTCAGTAATACCCTTCTAGGCAAAGCAAAGTGCTGCTCAATTAAATTCTGTGACTGTGTAAATTCACCAGGGTTGCATATCTTGAAAGCATCCAATTTTACATCAGAAACGGCCCTCTGCTGCAAGGAGAAAAACTGAATCACATATCCATGACTTTAAATCCCAGTGGCCATTCCACACACTGTTTTTAAGGTTTTGTCGGATGGCTCAGTGTCTGTGCCATCAGTGTTATCCGAGAATATTAGCACGACTTTATAGCACCATTATCAGATGACGTCTCTGCAAACCCAGGGCTGTTTAATGAGGAAATCTATTCTAACATTTAAAAAAATTGCCCTCTAATGCTGTAACTATTTTGGAACTCTAATCAAATGACCAAGCTAATCCCCATTAGCGCATTCTCAGTGCACAGACATTAATGAAGTTGGTAATTATTGTTACGTTAACCTGTCTCCTGAGTTCCTCCCATAAAAATCAAAAGTGCTCGGAGGCATTTAGTACGTGTCAATACGGCTCATGACAAAGCCATCAGCTTCCATCAGCATACACATAAATCAACAGGCACGTCTAATTGGTTAATGGGACTGGTCAGTGAGTGAATGCAAATCACCAACCTGCAATTATGAGGCAATAATTTGTAAGCTGGGCACAATTCAGGAGCTATTGTCTTCCTTTATTAACTCTATATTCTCTCCAGTGCCAAGGCAGAATCAATGTTAACTGCATCGGAAAGTTTAATGGGAGCACCTCCAAATGGCTATGCATGAACCTGTAGGTCTCCATTACTGTATTATCAACTGCTCATCTTATCTGGCCTATGAAAGTCTCTGTCTGACTGTCTCTTCCTGTGAACCTACGAACAGAATGGTAAAATGGAAAATGTCTCATCTACAGCAGCTAATTTAATATAGGGCACTTTGCCTGCAGCCAACACTGCATAAATTAAGTCTGCATTATTAAATAATTTTATAATGTTGCACTAAAATATAAAAGCTTCAAAAGTGGTTCCAAGGTGGTTCTTTTGACTTCTAATGCTAAACATGCTTTCAAATATAGCATTCAAGATACAGTAGGCAGTTCAGTAAATAAAATGAGGTAAGCAAATGACAATTACATGTTCATTTATGTCAGGGGTCTGAGGAATCAGACTCCACACATCCATCCATCTGCCTGAGAAGAATGACAGACTATTAGTTCATTCTTGCCCAGAGCTGTCAATCTGGTTAACAGATGTTTGCTTCCAGCACAGAAGCCCAGAGAGTTATGGGGTTTGGACTCCAATGAGAAAACTCTTGCATGCCTTGAGCTTTTCGGGGATGGCGCCAGGGAGCAATAAAAGGTAGGGGTTATGAAATCCTGATGGGAGGAATTGATAATTTGAGTGAAATACACTTTGCGACTATTCAGGGTGAAATCGCACATTGTAAGAGGTGCTACGGTGGTGGCATGACACCGCATCATATATTTCTACAGAAACATACTATCCTTACCAAAAAAACGAAAAAATACTAACCTTGCCCCCCTTGACAACTATTGTTTTGCATATGAACAGATTTTAATTCAAATAATAAGTTAACAAGGAAGACTGCTTGTGTTTTTTTACACATTTGTAGGCAGGAAGTGTGACACTGTGTTTTCAGATCCTACCCCTTTATTCTTGTCTTTGGTTTAGGAAATCTTTCATTTCAGTGTGCAATGAATAAATTCTCTGCACAGCAGAGTAGTCCTCCCACCCAGAAACTTTTCTTACCAGTCATGATGTGCTGTACGCCAGTATATCGCAATAGTACCTGACTGCTGATAGAGTTATTACATACAAAACTCAGGCCATCCTAGCTCTCTGTAATTGCACAAGCAAGCTAATATTATCAAAACAGAGCCAGTCATTACAGGTTGGGTCTGGCTTACTTATGCCTCTTTTGTATGAATGCGGACCATTTGAAGGCGTCAGAGTATTTATTCAGAACTTGCTATACCCCTTCATCCTGCAGCATGATGCTCTCTCTCTCTCTCTCTCTCTCTCCCTCTCTCTCTCTCTCTCTCTCTCTCTCTCTCTCTCTCTCTCTCTCTCTCTC
>JBBJLR010000019.1:11474022-11484796 GCA_037577145.1 Brachypetersius gabonensis
GAGAGAGAGAGAGAGAGAGAGAGAGAGAGAGAGAGGCTGCTGTAACACAAGTGTGAGGAACACATGCTGAAGAATGCAGTTGTTATAGATAGCTAAAGACAACAGAACTGATGATAAAGCTGCACCGCATGTATTTCCTGCAGTCTGAACTAAATTGGAGATTTTCAAACCCTCTTGAAGACTTTTCCCCTTCTGCTGCATTTAGAATATAAATCAGTGTTGAGGGATTCACTGATATAGGAATATATATAGGAATACTTTTAAGGTATATAACTTCTAATATTGAGGCTGACTTAGAAATATTTAAAGGGTTTCAACACATTACAGACCACTTTCAAGAATTTTCAGAAGTGGGTTTAACATATTCAAGACACTTTTATTCATAACCAAAATTGTCATGACTGGTTCTACAAACGTTTAGAATGAAACTATTCATTTATGAAGCAAATAAATGGAGAGCAAAACTAAGTGATTTTGGCCTGTATCGGACTGATATAGGTACTGAATACTGGATCCGCAAACCTCTAGCAAACACTCATTTATTCATATAACATCTCCCATGGTGAACACACACTGCCGGCACTAAACGTGGCTAGTACACCGTAAACGTAGTCACAGCTGCAACACACAAATAAAGATACTGCCTGATACAAAATGAATAAATAAAATAAACTCTCTCATTCACTCTCACATACACCTTGAGGGGAGTATCGCCGAGCTGTTTGGCCGAGGCTTGTAGAACAGTGAAAAGGCCTGTGGGTGTTTAGCACCTCTCTGATTCCAGCCCTGTGCACAGAGGGGGGATTTACTTTTAACTTTATTAAGTCCTTCAGCCAAATTTAATTTCCTCCTCTGGCTATTAGATAAACCCACTTTGCTTAACAAAGTTAGTGAAAGCTCCGCAAGCACCCCGGAAGCCTCCTGCTGTTGCAGCTCTCATCTTATTTTGCCTTCATGGTTGCACAGGCAGTGCCACTCCGTTGAACTAAATGTATCACTTCCACACAAACAAACTAACAACTATGGGAAAAAAAACACTCTAAGAAAACCTAGTTGTGCAGTTGTTCTTTGCCATTAGGCTTTTCTTCAGAGCTCATCTGTATTTTAAACTGATGAGGGTTTGTTTATGTCATGATGATATAAGCCCAGGCCGTCTCTGCACTGAAACAGCCCTATGATGATGTGATCTCAATGTTATCACGCAAGCCGACACACATTCACACTGCATATGCATCGCTTATAGAAGGCTGGTCAAAACGGATTTCAACTTAAAACAGAAAAAAGAGGGTTAACTTACAACTGTCCTGACTTTTTAAAAAAAAAAAAAAAGTAGTAGTATTTTTCATCAAAAGTAGTAGTAGTAAATTTTGTAGTTTTGAAAACTAAAAACACAAAAACATTTCCTGGAAAAATACTTGCATATAGATATTACATAACACATATGCGACATGTCCTGGCTTTGAATAAAACAGACCAGTGTGTGTGTGTGTGTGTGTGTGTTTGTTTGTTTGTTTGTGTGTGTTTTCGGCAGGTCAAACACCTCCGCAACTCTCTTTCTTACATTCACAGGTTTCTATAGCAATGCTCACCAGAGAGAAGCTGGCAAATTAAGAGGGAAGGGATGTGAGAGATGGAAGTGGAGCAGAGAGTGATGGAGATAGTGTGTTCTGGAGGGGTGGGAGGGCTCTGAAGGCTCTGTGGTGTCTGAGAGTACTTCCCATTTTGGCAGGCCAGAAGGGCAGCCCAGAGGAAGGGAGCTTTTACTCTTACTGCAAATGCTCCATTTCCTGTGTGATTAAGTGCAACATCACAAGACCAACACAGTCGTTCTCACCAGCAGAGATAACGGCAGCTATGATATCAGGAAGACCGGAGATCTCTGTCTTTCTCCGGTTCTGGAGGCACGGTGTCTTACACATTTCAGTGCTTTTCCTGCATCACCACACTTACTTCAACTGAGGGTTCATGCCTTATTCACACTTAGGAATAAATGTAGCAGGAACAAGAACTCTGAGAACTTTATTTGAGCTAATTAGTTGGATCAGGTGCAGGAAACATTCTACAGTGCAGTCAGTGAACAGTGGGCATCCACGACTAAGCTAGAAAATCTCTGAAAGGTGGATGCGTCAAAAAAAAAAAAAAGAAAAGAAACAAGACATCAACTGTACTCAACCAGGTTGGATAGTTTTGAATTTAATTCAACGTCTTCAATGTATATTCATTGACTGGCACAAATGAAGCCAGTTGAAAATCACAGCTGTCCAATCATACTCGTTTTCAGTAAGTACTGCACACTTAACAAAATTGCTTTACTGATTGGAAGGTGGTGCATTGTCACACTAAATAACTCCCTTAAGGCAGGCCTGTGTCGATTAGGCTGTATTCTGGTAAATTAATGCTTCTTCAGGGTGCACATGCTATAAATAATGCATTTCTCTTCACCTAAAAAAATACATTTTACTGTTTCAAGTCTTCAGAAACAGTGACAAACACTGTCACTTCAGTTAGATATTACATTACCTTTCATATGGTAATGAAAGATAATAAAATTAGCATGACTTATATTTTTGGGGCAGAACAGGCAGGTATGTTACTTTAAACGGAATGAATGATCTCAGTCAGCAGTGACTGTCTATGTGGATTTCCGTCACGAGTGATCTGTCCCTGGACTCTTCTAAACTTAAGAGTATTAAGCTTCATCAGACTGAAAGATAATCACCGCCACATTTCTCTGTACTGTTCAAACAAACTTCACAGCAACATGGTGGAAGGGTGAGAGAGAGATGGTCTGTACCTGTGGGTGATCCTTCCAGAACCTCTCCAAAATAGCGGGACTCCCTGAAGATAGGTCTGTTGTCATTTTGGTCAATAACGTACACATCCAGGTCAACAGGTCCTTCCACCAGTTTGCCACTCATATCAGTGGTGGACACCTGGAGCTGTGAGAGGAAAATAAACAAGATGAAGCATTATGGAGGCTTGTTAAACCTCATAGAGTTCTTCTCTCATCTAGCATGCATGTTGATGCCCTGTCAGTTTACCATTCAAAAGAAAGCATGAACATGTATGGTCTTTGTATGAGGACAGGTACACTAAATGGAAAAAAGTATGGGCCTAAAAAGACTTTAATGACATTGCATTCAAATACTTAGACGCTAATGTGGAGTTGGCCCCCACTCTTTTAGGAAGGCTTCCCACAAGACTTGTTTTGTGGCCATTCATTCTGCTGAGAATTTTTGAGGTCAACCTCTATTCCAGTTCATCCCTGTCAGGGTCTTTCATCCAACCATACCTTTATTGAGCTTGCTACTGGTGCACAGTCATGCTGGAATAAAAAAAGTTCTTCCCCAAACTGTGTTCACAATGTTGGAAGCATAGCATTGTCCTGTGTATTGGTATGCTAAGGCATTAGAATTGCCCTTCACTGGAAGTAAGGGCCTTAGCCCCAAACCCTGAAAAACAAGTCCCAATACTTTTGTCCATATAGTGTATGTTCTCTACCTGTGTAACAGATGAATAGTTTTAAATGCTGAACAGTTTCAGTCCAGTTATCCCAACAAGCACATCAAGTTTTTGGCAATATATCAAAAGCAGTATTGTCACAAATGCTGTCAAAAGTACTGGCATGTGATACTGTTCTCAGAACCTGCTTAGTCTTTAACATGTAAAGTGTCTGCATATGAAATCACAACGAGAAAACAAACAAACAAAAAAATCAAAGGTTCACCATAATAACAATGTGCAGTAATGAGGCCTAACAGACTAAAGAGAGTCACAGAACTTCTGTCTGCTGCTGTTTCACAGAACATGAAACACAATACAGAGGCCTACCAAGACAAAGCCCTTCGCCTGTAATTTACTCACAAATGATGTCAGGCCTATTTATCTCATTTCAATACGAAAAGCAAAAAAATGGAAAAGAGAGCAGTTCAGAGGATAGAGTAGAGGGAGAGAAAGAGAGCGAGAGCACAGTGACACTGTGAATGTTAACCAGAAAGCTTCCAGCTTGCTGCAAGGGTAATTGTCGCCTCTTGTTGTCCGTGCTCAGCAATTATAGTGAAGCACGAGATCAACCACAGCTAGCGACAAGCATGAGTGCTTGTCCCTGACTGCTGCTGATCTTTTTTATGAGCGCTCCTCTGCTTGAGTAAGGCGCAGTACAAAGACCAAACAAATTAGCAGAAGCCTGCCCAAAGCAACAGGGAGGGACTGCTCACACCATACTAACTTTCAGTCAAGCAGCCTGTGTCTGAGAACCAGAGAACAGGTCCTCCTGTAATCACGGAGTGGTAAAAGCGCCAGCTTGACAAAAACATTTACTTTTCTCCATGACCTACAGTTTTCCATGTAATTCTACAAATCCACTGGAAGCTTGTTCATATAAATTTTGTTGGTCAGTTTAGGAATAGACCAAACAATGCAACAGACATATTTTGATATCTTTTTGATAATACTGTTATGGTAGGATAAAAACACAAAAACAGACAAACCTCTGAATTAAACGCAATCAACTGTTCAGTCCACTTTTCCCACTAAACAAAGTGCTGTTAAAAAGACGTTCCCTTGAGGAGCCGGAATGAAAGTTTATGTTTTTTAATGATGTCTTTCTTCTAAACAATGTTGGTAATTATGCTGGCCTTTAAGTACTTAATTATCCAAATACTTGGAAAATACTTGACAGCAACAGGAACATTATTCTACCACAGGCAACAAAACGACTGATTTTGACAACTTTTGCTGGCTTCCAGAACCTGTCTTGCACATCCACATGCATCTAAAAAAACAAATATTGAACTGAATATCAACATCCGATAATAAATATCCATACCCAAATACTGAACCTGGACTTCTGAAATTCCAGAGACAATTTAAAGAAGCGAACATAGGATAACAAACATGCCCTCACTGACCTAATATAAAAATTAGATTCATTTACCATTTCATTTACCCAGACTACAACCTCGACTGCATACAGCAGTCATCTGGTGTACTGTTTGTGTTTCTGTTCGGGTTTCTGTTCAGATGGAGACTAGGCAGGCCTCAACTTCACTTGGGAAAGTACTCTTAAACCCAGTGTGAGGGGAAAATAGAACAGCAGACAGACAAAACAGAAAGAAAAAACTTGAGTGAGGAGCGAAATCTGGGCCGACCAAAACAAAAGTTGATACAAGAACCTGAAGTGAACACTTAGAAGAAAACCAGGCAGGGAAGGGAGAAAAGCACAGAATGTGAGACTGAGGATAACACACAGCCAGAAGCTGAGGATTTATTTGCTGTTCAGAAAGGCAAAAGCCCAACAGGCCAAAGTCTCTTTCTGGAAGTGGCTCTCTGTGCGCAGGACCTGCTTAAACCCTACATCATTTATTCATTTATTCTACAGTATCAGCACCGTCTTGCAGAGCCCACAGGAGCCACACGATACAGACAAACAAACCACCCGGCTCCTCATGTGAACACACACGCGCACTGAATGTAATACCTTAGGCTAGACGTCTTGCAGCTTACTTGACACATCTGAACGAAGCACAGTGCAGACAGAGCACTTCAGTTCTCACAGTTCACTTGTAGATCTCATCAAAGCGCTCAAAGTGCTCTCCTGTATTGTTATAAGACTTCTGCGACAGTGATTTTTTTTATTTGTGTTTCTGCAAAGGGAGCAAAAATGTCAGTTATGGGTTTCAAAAGGCAAGCTTTTTACCCACACTGTACCAAAACAGGAGTTCCTAATCTTTTACAACCCGTGGCCCTCTCCACTGACCACAAACGCTTGGGTAAAGATTTGTTTCAGGATCGGCCCACACATATAAAAATACAATAACCCCTAACAGTATCACTACAGCCTGTGGGGGGTCTGAACCCAAAGGTTAAATACTACTGGGCCGGGGGGCTTTTCCTAGGTAGTTGCAGCTCATACTTATTTTGACCTTAAATGAAGCAATAATGTTATGGGTATCTGTGCTCTATTAGACCATCCTGGACAAAACATGGCTTTTGAAAATAAAATGCGATGTGTATTTTGCGCAGTCGTCAGAAGGGTGAAATATAGATATTTTTTTTTTCTGATCACATTTTACCTTGTTCCAGCAATATCAGCTATTATCTTGTTTTCGGATGTATGTGCATATGGAGTCTTTGGTTAAATCATTTAAAAACAAAACACAATAGATTTACTTGTCATGTGTCAGAAATTGGTTTGATAGATAAGTCAATCTCATCCATCTGTAGCACAAATATTTCGTCATGCTGATCTCTAAAGGGCTGGTCTTTTTGCAGACCCCAATTAAAGCATGACAATTAATATGCTTCTTCCTGACCAGCTTTACATTTATATGTAAAATAATAGAGGTATGTCTTCTTAACACAGTCTGTCAAGTAGCTGGAACTATATTAGTTTCACATGTTTGGCCTAGCTGGTGCTCTGGCGGTTAGGGAGTTGTCCCTGTGATCAGAAGTGTCATCACTGCAAGTGTCATCACTGAGGTATCCTTGAGCAAGTTACCATCCGCATACATTGCTCCCCAGGCACCTCACATTGGTGGCAGCTTCACTTGGTGAATGGTTTAAATGCAGAGAAAGAATTCCACATTGCTGTGGTATGTCGTGTTCACACACAACTATAGAAGGTTCTCACTCAAAAACAGGTAATGTGCTACAAATGAACAGTGAAAAATCACTGATCTGAAGATTGTCTGTCCTGTTTAGTTGATATTAATGTTCAAAAATAAGATTTAAAACAAATACATTAGACTACCAACAGAAATTTCAAGCATTTATGCTACCAATAGAAAATTATGGAAATAAAAGTAATTTAGTGTGATTATCTATACAGAATACTTTTTTGACAATTAGATTATCTGCTATAGAGACACATTAATCATCATTTCATCATCATATGATGCAATCGTAGGGAAATCTGTGCCTCCTGTTTGGAGTCTTAAAGCACTTGCAACTGTACATTGCTTCTCTCAAGCTATGGTAGGATTACTTTGCTTACTACTTCCTGTAAAAACAAAGCAAAGGAAAGATAGAAAGAAAGAAAGAAAGAGGAAGAGAAAGAATAAACAAAAGAAGAAATAAAGAATGAAAGAAAGGATGAAAGACAAAAATAAAAGGTAATCTCTCTAACTCATGTCTCAATTCTTGCCACTATTCAAAATCCAACAAGAGTTCAGGACAAACACTGTCCAAAAATAACTGTCTCTAATTCAAGTAGTTATCAACAAAATATGTAGAGAAAATCACAAGAATCGCATGCAGAGGGATATGTAACAAAAATAAAGAGTGCACTATTAAAACGCTTCTCTGACTTACAGAATTCTCCTGTTTCTAAATGTATCTAAATCTACTCTGTGAATGTATTCAAATGTTTTGGAAGTAAAGTAGCGCCGTATAGGAGCCCGCACTCAAGTTTTGGTGAAGCCATCACAATATACAACATAATCAACATGCGTGTTGCGATCACAAGACAAAGTTTCTTTTTTTCGTGCTAGTACAACACTTCACTACACTATGAATTTGAATGCGCACTGCGTAACATCGCCAGTTTCAGTGGTAAGTGGTGACCGAGGGACAGTAGACGAGAAATAATTCCTTATCGTTTTTGCTTGGAAAGCGGATGAAAGATTGAAATGCCGTGAGACGGGGAAAGTTCCTAACCCTAACACTAATAGTCACCAGTTAGAGCAGATATTGGCGATGTTACGCACTGTGCTTTAAAATATATAGTGTAGTGAAGCGTTGTCCTAGCATAAAACAGTGAAGTATTATCCTAGAATGAAAAAAAGCCCTAAAGCGTGATCCATTTCGTGATGGCTACACAAAAAGTCGTGAGATCGTTGTTGCTTATAATCAGACATGAACAGTGCAGCACACAGTATGAACAATATGAAACAAGATAAATAGGTGAACAGCCAGTGACACGGTGACTGGCAGTGTGTGGGGACCCTGGCTCAGTGGTACCACTTGGAGTACTGGGATTCAAACCCACAACCTTCTGATTGCAGGCATAACTCCCTAACCACTAGACCACCAGCTGCCCCATACAGCTGCTCTTTAAAACATGATCTGCCCTCAATCTCTCACTCAGACCTATAATCTATTTTTCATTTGTTTAGTAATTTAGCTAACTTGCACCCAAATGAAGGTTGTGTTTTGTTGCCAAAGTACTGATCCAGCTTTGATTGTGCATGTTTTAGGTAAATTTTCAAGTGTGACTGCAACTTTAATCTGGCCGTATGAAACAAGACAAAGTCACTCCCTCCAGGCAGTTCATAAACTTGCTTTTTAAAAAATGCTTGGCTCTGGAAAAAAGGACATCAAGAACTCAAATTAGCGAGACTTTACTCCTGGCACTACGTCCGATCATAGAAGTAATGGACAGTGATTCTCCCCTCCCTTTTCACTCCGGTGGGAATGACCAATTATAGCACTTGCCATTGTGCATTACCTTAAGAGCCCATCCAGAAAGATCCATTACACTGAGTGGCCCGCGTGGGGGAGTTCCTCTTCATGCCAGAACATTACCACAGTTCGCTATCACCATCAATAATGCATGGCATCGCTCTTCCTGTCTCTCCATCTTTCTGAGGCTTGGGTTCAGCCACTCCGTCTGGCCCTGGCCAACAACGTCTTGGGCCTGCTGAACAAGTCTAATGGTCCTAATGATACAGATTCGTCTCAACTCCCTGCATCAGGGGTTACACTACTAATGGCCAATACATCATCAAATGCATTTCCACACCGCTGTGGGCAGATGGGGAGAGGGGGTGTTCGTGAGGATTCATTTTTTTCCTCCTGCCTTCATCAGCCAGAGCGCTTACTCGGCGCAAACCTTTAAGAGCTCATTCCTCGGACAAAACATAAGCACAACTGTAAACACTTACAAAGAGGCACGCACATGGACTGGGCTGGGGTCCCGCTCATTATTTGTTTGTTTGCTTATTTATTTCTTTTAAAGGACCAAAGAGCCTTCACTGGACAGTCTTTGTACTTAAACTAAATACATTTTCAGTATAAATTATAATGACATCCATTCTGTAGCATGAAAGTCAAGTGGCCTCCTATACTTGTGTGAACACACCACAGCACAACACAGTGAGAATAATGTGAAATTCTTTCTCTGCATTTAACCCATTCACCAAGTGAATCATTCCATGATGCTGCCACCCCGATACTTCACTGTTGGGATGGTGTTTGTCGAGGGATAGCCAGTGTTTGGCTTTGTGCTATAAAGAGCATATAATAATCCTACAGTTACTTTATTTTCCGACCATCCTCTCTTATAGGTTACTTTCATGCTGACCTCTTCATTGCACTGACAACCCTTTTCCTGAAATGAACTCTGTAGCTCCTTGTGACTGGTGACTTCTTTGTAAGTTCCCTTCTTGCTACCAAACTGAGGGTTAAAGAATGGTCAAGGCAGTGCGTGAGTGGTATGTAGTGTCCACTTTCTCAAGAGTGCTTTCTGGGATGTCTAACAACACTTATTATTCCTTATGATGTTATTTTGCAGTTTTTTTTCTTATTTTATACATGTCAAGCACATACAGTAATTTCTAATCTGTAGTATTTTTATTAGTGGTGGGCCGTTAACTGTGTTAACGTGCTGCATTAACATGAGACACTTATCGGGCGATAAAAAAAATATTGTCGTTAATCTGTTCACAAAGTTGGGTTGGGAGCTGGGTCTATACTACGCAAGCTACGATGACTTTCATCTTGATATTTTAGCGCGGATGTATACCTAGCCGAATTGCACTGTAGGGGTGAGAACGAGTCTTCGAACCTGTGTGTATGACTACAGTTAAATTACCGCATCAAACGTGCTAAAATGGATGCAGCTATGAAGCTGCCGGGTTTGCTTCAGAGAAAATGTATTTTTAAGAAGCTTCCCACGACAAGACTAAGGTTGTTTGCACCTTGTGTCGAGAAACCCTTTCTCAAAGACTTACTTTTAGTCATTATTTGGGTTGCACACATGTTCTGAATGGCTTCGGCAGAATTCAAATGAGCCATTTTAATCTAGATTAATTTAGTGAGATTAATCTAGATTAAAAAAACTTAATCTATGCCCACCACTAATTTTTATGCAGCCTTTGTGTTACTTATCTACAGTATTTACTTAAATGCAGCATTTGTGTATATAGCATGGTGCATTTTCCTATTGAGTTTTGTGCAGATTTTTATTTTAGATTTTATTTAGACCATATTTTATATTGTTCTTGTCTCTGTGTGTCGCAGTCATAACATAAGCAATTTCCTCCAGGACCACAAAGGTTTTCTGATTCTGATGATGCAGGTTGATCATTTTCATAGCTTTTCTTAGAGCAATTTCTTTTACCTGAGTACATATAAAACTCATACAAAATAGTGGCTGAATGCTAATGCAAACAGTAATTTTAGGGGGAAAAAACTTTAAAAGTGTCATAGTATTCCGGAAAAATTGTAACCTTGTATTCAAACTGCTCAGCAATTTGACTTTGTTCTGGAAGGTGAAGTGTTTTTGTGAAATTCTCATTACTTTCAAGAGACTCTTTATTTTTTTTTACCTGTTGTGTCTGGCATCTTGGCAAACAGATTATTCAAGAGACTCTTTAAATGCCAGTGCAACTACCAATGCTTGTCCCTCACATGTGCTTAACGTATAATCCTACCTCTTATGCATACATTTATCTCATGATCTTTATCATCCTCTTGCATGTGCGTACACACACACACACACACACACACACACACACACACACACACACACACACACACACACACACACACACAC
>JBBJLR010000019.1:11510574-11528196 GCA_037577145.1 Brachypetersius gabonensis
GAGAGAGAGAGAGAGAGAGAGAGAGAGAGAGAGAGAGAGAGAGAGAGAGAGAGAGAGACAGAGAGAGAGTGTCTCAAAAGAACTATTGCCCTGTTCATAGCAGCATCATGAGACAGTTCCTAAACAGCACATTATTGACAGAGGGAGTGACAGGGGAACTAGACTAAGGACATGAGGACATATACTGCCCCTGTGGCCTGCTGACACAATGACAGCATGGTACAGATGGAGGGAGAACAGCATGTTGTACAGATGGAGGGAGAGAGAGATGAATAAAAGTGACATGAGAGATGATGAACTTTACAAGAGGCAGTCTGGGGTCAGAAAGCTAGAAGAGCCAAGAAGTCAGCACTCAGCACTAACTTGTAGCAGAGCTTTGATGAGATTTTACCCCAGACCTGACCACAGTCTGACAAAATACCCTGCAGGACACTGAATAAAACTTTGTAATACTCCACATTCCTAATGATAGTGCTTGTAAATTTAGCAACACTACCCTTAGCAGTCATCAGATCATCAGTCAAGTAAAAACAGTAAGGTATCCAAAAGTTGTATTTTTTAAATATTAGTCAATGCCTTTGAACAACATTTCAAAAGTTTGAAATATGATGATAGGTATGATGATATAAAGAGGGTGTAAATAACAGTGACATGTCCTTAACTGTGTCACATCAAGAAAATTCATGATGTGCTGCAACATAACTGCAATCATACAAATGAATGTATCAGTCCTTGAATGTAGTGCATGAATGAAGAATGAAAATAAATGCAGGACATAATGAAAAAAAGAAATGAAAGGATCAGATTTTAATCTGTTCCTAAAACAGAAATTGAATTTAAGGCACTGACTGAAGTTTAAGGGAGAACACAAGATTTCACTGTTAGTGAAGTTCTTGCACCTCACCTATATTTCTATTCTTCCATCTCTATTCTGCAGAGCAGAGGCTACCTGGTTGTCTAGCCTAAAATTTTTAACCTCATGCATCATATTTTCAATCCATGATGACCAAGTGAATGTGTGATTTCAGTATCATCTGCACTATTAATCAGATCAGCCTGTAGTTAACATTACTACAAGGTGTAAAGCAAGGTGAGGACAAAGGAAAGCACAAGATGAGGAAAGCACTTATTAGTTCTAGAACTGCCTCGCGTTTTTTATTTTGGACATTAGACATCAAAGAATTGAAAAAGGCTCATAAATAAGCATTTCCATGCTCGATTTGTGCTGTTGTTTGTGCTATTATCGCTTTCTGCTTTTTATTCATTTGCCTTGAAAGGCAACCCATTCTAATTCCGTACGACAAAAACTTGAGAGCAAAGAAAAGCAACAGTGCTGCACATCTCCTGCATGCGTTTTCAATTGAAATCTGTTCTTTCATTAATTCCTATATTGATCCTGGGCAGAAGAGTGTGAATTATGCCGTGAATTCTCAGTTCCTCCATAATAGCCTCCATTCATCAGAGCCCTGCCTCTTCAGCAGCTCCCATCACTCCGCTGGCCGCTGGGGCTCATAAAAACACTTCTCCATTTCCTCTCACACTTATCAATAATCAAAGTGCAATAAACCTGGCAATTATATCAAATACCACGTTTATAATTTGTGCTTTATTGTTTCAGCAAGACAATGAGCAGTTTACAGCTGCAAACAGGCCAATGGCTTTGAGCCAGCTTTCTTTTTTTCTTCATTTTTTGCCATGGCTGAGCTTGACAGAGATTACAGGCTATATGATCCATAATGAGGCCTTTCTTCACGCCTTAAGTCTGCCTCTTCACGCATGGCTATTCTAATGCAGCTCTCCTCACTTGCACCAATCACTTGACCAAGGCTATTACTGCTATGAGTGGCTTACGTGGAACTCACAGTGAGGCGTAAAAAGCAGAGAGATGGTTCCTTTTCCATCGCTGTCGATTTCAAACTACAACTTTGTGCACAAACTTCAATGAGAGCAGATCAAAAGCTTAAGGGCAAGACACTGTAGATTTTCAAAAGAGGGTGAGATAAAACAAGGAGGACACTGCTATACCTGCAGCTTTAAGTGTTTTAAACAGTCTAGTGGAGTGGTCTTAACTGCTAGGAGCAAGATACATCATTGGCTTCCATCAGAGACAAGGACTTGAACTCAGGACTTTGTTCAAAGTTTTTTTTTTTTATGTGAGCCCAGCTGTCTTTAGCCCTCGGCACAAACCTAGCGAGCTACAAAGAAGGGTGTTGCTATGCATTTGCATTGAATGCATTTAGACTCTGTGTAAATGGCTGGTGCAAAGGGGCGAATGTGACAGAGCAGAAGCTCATTTTCAAACCACCATAACACAAATCTATAATTCTCTTTACAAATAACCAAAATGACAGATACAAATAGTTTTAATTAATTAAATTACAGGCCCTCAGGGTTGCATGCAGCCGTATTTTCAGACATGTCTGTCTGAAATGGGCCGAAAAATATGTGCGTGGCAGTGAAAGAGATTAAGAGAAAACCTCCATTTCAGCAAAAAATGTCTGCTCATTTAAACTCTCAATCTAACACAGTTTTGACTTATTCCTCGCTCGAGGTTTGGCTTTCTTAATGCTGTGTTTTAGCAGCTTATTTCTCCTCTGCTCTTCAGTGTTTTCTGCAGTTCAGCAGCAGGCCCAGCAGAGTGAGATAGCGTTGCATTCCGTCTCCCTATACGTTTAAAAGGCGACTCGCCCCTGTGCTCTCTCACTCCTCAAACATTATGGAGGTGACTCAACCACAAAACTCAGCCCCTGATCATCTGATTTATAAGCTGCATGCAGGTGTACTAGGAGTGCTCTATTTTTTCAAATGCCCTGGGAGGAGCAGCGTCATCAAAATTCCTCTATAAAAAGAATAATGATGCTTTAAGAAGAACAATAGTGTGATTGCATGAGCAATTAGCTAACCGTAATGTCAAAAAGAAATAAAGTATTTTGTCCAGCCTTATGCATGTGACTTCCCCTGTTAGTTCTGCACAGTGCTATTCTCTTGTAGTTTACAGTGAAGTCAGAAGCCCTTTTTTACAGGAAAACTTGTAATAAATCTTCTGCATTAGATATTCCACTAACTAGCTAGCATTCCCGCTAAACTACAGGCAAACCAGCTATTACAAGTTCTTTTTTCCTCTATCTTTCGAACTATTACACCATATTTACTTCATGTAGCCATTTAGTTCTTTTAGGCTGAAAGTTTTTCTTCTCCTTAAGAAAGTCTCATTATTTGAAGTTGTGTTGACATTGACAAGTTTTCTTCTGCAATGCCTGCAGATAATAATGTGCTTAAACTACTAAAGCCTTAAGGCTCACATTTACACCCAGAGACTCAAGACTTCAGACTAGACTCAGAGGCTTGAGACTTTACTCACATAAACGAAGTCATGGCCATCTCTGGCTGCCATTCTCTGGGATAAAACACTCCTCTGGAACAGGAGAATGAATGACTAAGAGTAACAGGAGCAACAAAACGAGCAGTGACGCACAAGAAGCTTCAGCGGTCTCTCATTAAACCTGAAGCTGGAGGAATAGCACCACAGGGACACCTGCTCCAGAAAGCTTGAGTCAGGCTCTAACCACTGGGGAGGAACCAAATACCCAAGACAGGCTTGAGAAAGCTTTTAATTAAATCAGAGTCAGTGACCCTGAGAGACAACATGGCTGGAATGGGGTCTGCCCAGTGTGTCTGACAGTAGATCAGGCATGGGTGAGCAGCTAGAAAGAAAATGACAGTATGAAAATTTAAATAAAAGAAGGGAAGACGATGGTAAAGCATGTGAGACTGAGTTTTCCAAGGCTAAGCATAATGAGAAGAGAGTTGCAGCACTGTATGTGTGTGTGATGCACCAGGGTATGTCCTATTTATTCCACAAGAAGTGGGCAGTGTACTGTACATTTGTTGAACGAGACTTAGTCTAGCATGTGAACCATCCGCTGTAGTTCTATAGCGTGCCTGCTGTAATAGGACACATGGGGGTTCATCAGCACTGATTTCATCAGAGGGGACCTGCTCGCTCTGCTTGCATTACACTTTATGGGATTACAAACCAGACCTACTGGGCATGTGCCAAGGGGCCTTGGTCCCTGAGAAGCCCTCATCCAGTTCCGATTTACTGTACATTAGTTTAGCTAATATTATACCGCTATTTAACCACACACGACCCAAAAACATGCAATATGCAGTATTCAACAATGAAAGTACAATTAACCATTTGATCAAATTCAGAAATGTCTAAATTTGTAGCTAGGTTGCATTCCAGTCATTTTTGACAGAAACCAAACTGATGTCACATTTATTACAAACTAAACAACATACCCTAACCACAATCAGGTGTTCCTGCAATCTTTGCCATTTTCTGGCCTTTGCCTTACCCCAAGCTAATAATTAGTATTACACAGGGATGTTTTGTGTTTTTGTGTGTGTGCTGGCCTGCTGAAACACTTTGGTGGAAAAGGTTTTGGGGCTCTTTATCAAGTGAATTCTGATTTATTTTACCTGCATTAAAAGTAATAACATTTCTGATTCAACCCACTATGAAATGTTTGGTGACTGTTTAAAGATTACTTTGTATTATAGTGTTAAGTTTTATCGGGAGTGGAGCAGGGTAGAGTTTTAACACAAAATTGTACAATATTTATATCAACATGTCTTGTCCTTTTAAACTTAATTGTTAAATATTTCATTTTGGGTTTTAATAAATAAATAACAATATATTACAATCTCTGCTAAACAACTTGGTTAACTGGCTGCAAATCATTTAAAGACACTAAAACACATTAAACATTAATTACAATCAAATGAAAGAAAATGCACAATCAAAATTCTGTAAAATGTCATTTTGACAAAGTCAGATTTTTTTTACCTGTAGACCACCGCAACATATCCAACAACACCAGTGTTTTTCCCTGCCATACCTGTAACATTCCTCTGACAAACAGTTGCTAAGTAACAGCAATGATAACCGTACTCTAAACTTTTGGAATGTCTTTTTGGCAGAGTATTTAAAAAAAATATAATCTGAAATAATGCTCGAGTCTTTCTTGGTTTCTTTACACAACTTTAAAGTTTAAAAAAGGTTAAAAAAGGTAAAAAAAGGTAAGAAGGTAAAAAAGTTAAGAGTATTTAAGAGCGTTATCCTTAATAGTATCATAGTATGATGTTCTATGACCAGACCACTCTGTTTTGTAAATATGGCATTGACGTATTGGCTGGATGATAGTTGTGTATGCATGCGGGTGTGCGTGTGCGTGTGCGTGTGCGTGTGCGTGTGCGTGTGCGTGCGCGTGCGCGTGCGCGTGCATGCATGCGTGTGTGCTTGTGAGTTAGGGCAAGGGGAGAGGACTCTCCAAAAGGCTGTGGAGATTTGTGCCTAGGGGTCTAAGTGTGTTTGTCAGTAGCATAAGAAATAGGTACATCACAGAACCCTTCTAAAACACACACAAGCCCTTACCCTGAGCGTTTGAGGAGATTTAGGTGGGGCTCCCATGATGTCCACCTGTGCCATGTCATCAGCGTGCTGATTTAGACCGTGGATAAATATGACCGCCCCACTGTCCACAACATCTCTCCTGGGCACCAGATTCAGATCCTCGTCTATTAGGAAATCTGGATGGGACACTTCAAATGATACGCCTTTGTTCTCCGCACAGTCATCGAACACCACTGCAAAGACACACACACACACACAGACATATACACAGATTCGTTACCACACAAAAAAAAGCACACAGAAACACAGACTCCTTCAAAGCAAGAAACCTTGAGCTTACAAATTAACGCAGAGATGCATTAATGCCATTGTTTGAGTGACACTGCATTGCACATGATGTATTTAACATCACCCCTAGTGTAAATCTGGCATAGTACTTTTTTTTTCTGATAATGTGTTGTTAGAGAAAAGTTCCCCAAAAAAGTGATTTGTCCCTGAAAAGGGAAAAGGTGAATGGACTTCACAGGCAAGCTCATTCTGTATCCACTCACCCATGAGTTTGAAGGAATGTACAAAAAATGAAACATGACTTCATTTATCAAGAAACATTAAAGTAAAATACTGTTGGATTCCAAATATGCTCCCTTTCTCTTTGTCAGCCTCTCTTTCTCTCTCTAGTCTGAAATAAGGTTGATGTACTCTCTTTGGTAATTATGGAAACTCTGTGGTTTCTGTACAGTTTAGGCATTCATCGTAATCTCAGATGCAGCTTGTAAAACATTATGATGTATCTCAGTGGACCATCAGGGAGTGTGAAAGCTCTCTGCATTCACCAATGTTTCTCTTGGTGCTAACTGACTACAGGCACTAACTAAGATCTTCAGTGAAACCTAGAGGTTCAGTTCCAAAAAAGAACAACAAGCAGAAGAATGCAAGACTAAAAAATATTGTAGCGAGCGGCATGGCAGGACTGGCCCCCATGAGCCTATGCGCACTGCATGAGTGGCCAGTTGGTCAGTTATTGTGTTTTGGGGGACATCAGAAGAGGGTAGATGTGTGCTTAGTTAGGCTTTGAGTGTTGTGTGTGTTATCATGTGTTACTTTCTGTGTTTGAGCCCTTCTCACCATTCACCCTCCTTCAGAGAGTTAGCTGCCGGGGAGGAGTGAATGGCGAGTGAGAGCTGCTGCTGTTGGAGTTGGGTTAGCATTGTGATATGCTAGTTGGGTGTGCAGTAATCTTTGTGTTCAAAAGCTGCACAAGTTGAGAATAAAAGATGATTTGCTGAAAGATCAGTGTGTCTTTGCATTCTCTCTCTCACGCTCACCACAATATTATCAAATTTTATCTTTTCTTTTCCACATCATGAAAGACTGAACAACTGTGTATGCAATAAAATACTTTTTGAGAGCAATTATAGAGAACTTGTAAACACACAGCATAACTATTTACAGCATGTTAAACAGTTATGCCAAGATGTCGGTGTATTATGTTATTTTATAATTATATATTTTTAACTTTCTTGAGCTCAAAAATTTAGTATGTCTTTCTACTAGTAATTCACTCCTGTGTTTCCTCTTCTACATACAGCAGAGTTGAACATAAAGACCCCCAGAATCAGAGCCTGCAGCAGATTAAGCAAGAGTGAAAGTGCAAAAACACAAAGTTTATTCTTTATTTACTGACTTCAGATGATCGATGGTTGAGACATAAAAATTCAAGATTATAGTGTTATGGACTGAGGCTACTGCACAAGCTCTGCCATATTGTATTGACTGCACAAAAAGGTGACTACACGTCTGTGTGTATGTGTGTGAATGTGTGTGTGGAGGGGGTGCTGGTAAGCTGTGCCTCAGGTCTGACTGAGAGAGATACCAGCACACTAGCCCAGCTTATCCCCTCTGATCATGTTCATGGCTGCCTTATCTCTCAGTCCCATTCCCCTTCCTCCACTCCTCTCTTCCTTTAGGTGACATATTTCTCTCCTCTTTTTCTCCCCTTCTTTTTTCTCGCTCATTTTTCTTTCCTGCCCTCCTCCAAGCTCTGAGTTACGTCCCTGTAAGGTGACCTAGAGGGGTACACATAACACAGACCTCTGTCTATTACAAACAAATAAACACACACACACACACACACACACACACCCACACACACACACACACACACAAAGCTGCTATTTTCTTGCTAACCTTGATTAACATTGAACTTAGATATAGTAATTTCATGAAAGATTTTCTTTCTTTTTTTTTCTTATATATTTTCAAGGCAGTACCCAGTGCTCATATTAACAATCAAATCTCCCACCAAACATACTGTTTTAAATCTTAAACAAGCTGTATATATATTCTCCGATCTGTCAAAACAGCCATCAATGTGGCAATAAGAACAGCTGCTGCTCTCCCTGCCTCACATCAATCCTGCTCGTCCTGCTTCTTGAACAGAAAAGCGTAGCTGATCTGAAGTGTATAATACTCACAAGGGAACCATCAATGCTGAAGAACGCTAAATATGTCTGCACCACTGCCTTTGCATTCGGTCCACGTTCTACTCTCAGAAAATAATTACATAATGGAAACCGTTATTATGCGGGTCAAATCCAGACACATCACTTTGTTCTTAAGGTTCGCTCTATGGGCTGAGTTATAGGAACATTAAGTCAAGCATTCTGATAGAATCATTTGAAATTGGCACTTCAACTGCACTGGTATTTGAGTCTTAGAATAAAATGTAATAGATTGTGGTGTTTGGTTTGTACTGTCTGTATTCCATCACTGTGTAAACAGCTCTTCCATACATATGTGCATATTTTTAAATAACTGTGATCAATGTGATCAAATCAATCAACTGTGATCAAATCAATATAATTGCCAAGTGTATTTATACAGTGCAGTTTATACACAAAGGCAGTTTAAAGTGGTTTACTTAAATAAAAGCAACTTCTAATTACCCTGAAGAAGGCAATTCAAAAGTAAAAATAAATTCATGATGAAATTAATCTTAATTGAATAAAATCTGAGACATATGTGTATACTGGATTAGATTCATGCTCATTCAACACTCTTTGTAATGCAGTAATGACTCCTATTACCACTGCATGCATACCGAGCTTTATGCATAACCACTGAGCTAAATGAACCAAGCAACAATTAGCAATGAGGTACCCCATGGACAGCTGCAATCTCCATGGGTGATGAAAAGACGGGAGTCCAATTTGACAGACCTAATAATTGTACTGGAACCTGCTGTTTTCTTGCCAGGTCAGCGTTAAATGGTAGAAAATGTTCAGCTTTTAAACAGTTTGCTCTTGGCAAAGGAACTGGATAAGCAGCTACAAAAGCTTGGACCACAACACAGGTGTGAGAGCAGAAGCATTTGTCTCAATTTGCAGAAGCCACAACTTGTCTTAAGATATTCAGACAGACAGATACACTCATACTCACACACGCACACACACAAGTCTGGCTGTTTTCAGAGAACCATAAAACTGCAGGTTTATATGGGAGCAGCTCTTCCCTGCAAGGAGGCAGAGCAGTGGGAAATGATGCGTTATGGTCTCTTGTGAACTAAGGCCACATAAATAATTTGACGATGGGGAGAGAGGGAGAGAGGGACAGGGAGAGAGGGAGAGCTGGAGCACACAGCATACGCTCCAGTCACACACCTCGTATATCAGCTTGCATCCCGCTTGCCCTCTGGAGGAGCTCCTGACTGTCTGAAGAAGGTTCAGAGAGAAGAGCATATCTATAGCTATAAATACACTCTACTTTTCATGCTCTCTGTCACCTTTTCTCTCTCTCTGCTATTTCCTTCCCTCTTGCTGCACTTATTTCCAGTGATGTTTGCACCTGGTGAGTAGACACTTTAAGTGAAGACTAGTATACGAACAATATCAACCGATACTGTTTTTTGTTAGCTACAAGTCTAATCGATATCCTTTTACATCAGGTGTCGAACTCCAGTCCCGGAGGCCCATTGTACAGCAAATTTCTGTGATTTCCCTGCTCAGAAACACCTGGTTCACCTCGTATTTGTCAGGTTTAGTGAACGTGTCTGAGGAGGGGAACCATCAAACTCCAGGACCAGAGTTTGAGACCCCTGTTTTGCATGGTCAAAAACAAGGATTAATTGTCATTTATGATTTGTCAGGATGCTGGCTAGTCTTTAATTACTTACATTTCATAAACTCACAACAATAAAAATTCACTCCACCAAGTAATGTAAATCCAATATTAACTAAACAATTAAAACAGCATACTTCCACATATTACTTTCAATGCTATTCAAATATATGTATGTAACTGAAATGCATTTCTGGAAGAAAATGCAATGTGTGATTATGTGGTTGCTATGTGTGGTTGGTAAGGGTTGTTGCTATGAGGTTCCTAGGTTTTTAATACGGCACCATATGTGATTGCTAAAGTGTAGCTAGCTGATTGCTGTGGTAACTGTAGTGGCTGCTATGGTGTTCCAAGTGTTTGTTCATGTGTTGCTAGGTGGTTACTGTGGTTTCACAATTGAGGGTCAATGTAAAAACATAGGCAAAAAAGACATGGGGTGCCAAATCTTCTGCACAATGAGAGGTGTGCCACTACTTTGACCAGGGTATCCAGACTTTTGCCCTTTAGCCAGATTTGCACCTACAATCTCTACTGATTAGTGAGGACACATCAAACCACTGAGCCACTCTCTATGTCTCTTCATCTCTGCATTGTAAATGATAAACTAAATGAGCAAGTATTGGGCACTGTCCAAGAAGTGGCATGCACTTTTGCAGAGAGAGGAAGGCATCCAAACATTGGTTTTATGGCCAAAAAAAGTTTGTCTAAAAAAACATTTCTGCCCACAGCAAAACTGGGAACTCTCCAAAGCTCTTGCTCTCCAGCCCAGTACATTACCACTGAGCCACAAAAGAAGGCGGAACAGTCCCCATTAACAATGCATATAAATGCAGACAATAGGAGGGGGCAATGTGGCAGAGCAGAACGGTTGTGGATAATTTCCTTATTAATAACCAAAATTACAGTTTCCAAATGTTTTCATTCATTAAATTACACTGAATCGGGTATGCCCCAAAACGAGTGGGAAAATCATGCATAGCTGCAAAAGACAAAGAGATTGAAACAGCAAAATGGCTGTTTTTCAGCCACAACAGCCACGTTTTGTTTTGATATTAGCTAAACGAACAGGCTAGCAGCTTGCTGACTACCTAACAGCAGGGCTGTTTTTTTTTTTTAATATAAACTATAACAAAGACACATATATTCCATTTCAAAACTGGCCCATGGTTTAGTGTCTTAAAGGCTTTATAAAGAGAAATATACTTATTCTGTGCACCAGCACAATTTCTGCAGCTGATTCTAGCTTGCAGAGAGTTGTGATGTTACAATGCCTGTATGTTCCACCATACAAGTCGATGGGGAAAATTACTGATTTTAAATAATAGATGCTTGGTTCCTGATTAACCAGTTGAAAAGCTGTTTATATGCAGGATTCACCAGATATTAAAAAATGAGTAATTTGCCACTTTTTTAGATGGCTTTGGAAGGAGGCCAAATTTCAGCTAAATGTAACTATAACACTCACACATGCGTTTACAATCACAAAACCCTGCTTTAGTGCTGTACATTTGGAAAAAAATACCTGTTGGACACAATTATTAGCCATTTTACATTTTGGACACAGCGGGACCGCGGTCTCTCCAGAGGGAGAGGTCAGCCTGAAGAAAGGCATCCAAAGCAGTGCGACTGAACCCAGAAGGGTGGTAAGTGAACAGGAATAAGCTAAAGAACTGCTAACCTGAACAGAACTGTGCTTTAATTGATGCAAAGGTTAGCTCAATAGACAAGAAAATCAGAGTCTCCCTTGAACAAAGCAAAGAAACGCAACAAGTCTGTGTTTTAATCTACTGGAATATATGTAATCAGCAGTTCATCACTACAGCTAGTGGGCGGCAGTTTGTTTCACTCTGTTAGAGTGCTACAGTTCACACTGCAAGGTGAGGAATTGTTTATTTAAGTAAACTTTGGTGTGCAAACCTATTTTCGAACGGACCGGACCAGTGAAGATAGAGATAAGAGTATAGTTAGAGGAAGCCATCTCAGCACTGCAGGATTGTTTTGGAAAGAAGGAAGCTGCCACTTATGCAGCTTGTTAACTAGGAGAAGTACACAGCATCTGTGACTACATACATTAGCAAGTGCACAGGGGCTGTTACTCTCACCAAAACCATCAATATAAGAGTAATCAAGAAACCAGAGATGTTCACAAGTCATTTTTACCCAGTCCAAGTCAAGTCTCAAGTCTTTGTGCTCGAGTCCAAGTCAAGTCTCAAGTCTTTGAGTGGCATTGTTTATAAATGGCGACTCTTTTATTTTACTTGTAAATGTTGAGCTCTAAATGTTAGAAGCTAATTGGCCACGCCTCCTGATTACAATTGGCTGTTACTTAGCAAGGGGCCGGATTGCATGCTGTAATATGCCCTCACCAACATGGACGATTTGCGTTAAATGATCTTAAATCTAAATGTGAAATATGAAAAATATATCTCCCACTCTAAATGTGAAACTTCACAGTTACATAGGGCTCGGTTACACCTTTCCAACGACCCCTAGAAAACTGAAATCAGTTAAAAACTGTTCACCTCGGACAAAAGTAATGGAACACGGGGGCAAGGTGAACAGTTTTTGGGGGTTATTATGGCAGACGAAGTGTCATTGGAAAGAGTGCAAGATATAAATAAATAATTCCATGACATGAACATTGTTTACGAGTTATGACTTACAAGTCACAACACCCAAGTCCGAGTCAAATCTCAAGGTGTTGAGATCAAGTCTAAAGTCAAGTCACAAGTATTTGTTTGCGCATCTGAGACTCGATTCCCCATCTCTGCAAGAAACCCTGGATTACTGCTGCTGTCTGGCAGCCACAGAAAGCCAGAGATGCTGCATTCAGATCTGGTGACACAGCAACCCTCAGCATTACATGAGCTAACCAGTCTCAGGCAATTAAGACAGCAAAATATGCATGTCTAAAAGATCTATGAGAACACCAAGGACAGATTGTGCAGAGGCATCAAGAAAATGATAGACAACAAACAAGAAGCTCCATTCTGTGACTACAATGTTTCTGTTTCTGATGTCCTCAATGCCTTCAATACACAGTTTATCATAAAATTTCAGTAAATTTCACGCTTCCAATTGTTAACCAGGTATTTTATCTGTTCACAACAGGTGTGAGGACAGCCTGAAAACCCACAAAGCTCCAGGCAAGACAACATACCTGGTTGGGTGTTGAAGGACTGTACAAACCAGCTGACTGAGATCTTCACAGATATCTTTAACACCTCCCAGAGACATACAATCGTCCAAGCATACTTCAAAACCACCACTATATCTCCAGTACCAAAGAAGTCTACTGTAACCTGTCTGAGTGATGGTCATCTGATAGCAATCACTCCAGTTATTATGAAGCGCTTTGAGAGGCTCATCATAGACCATATTGAAGCCAGATTCCCCAGCACCTTTTGCCGTCTCTAGTTTGCATAATGCCTAAATGGTCTATTGGAGATGCTGGATCTACTGCACTTCATCTCACTGACCCACCTGAAAATCAAACTCATATGTGAAGATAATGTTCATCGTTTTCAGCTTAGCTTTCAAGACCATAATCCCATAAAGGCTGGGCATGAAGCTGAGGGTACTAGGCCTGAACAACTCTGCAACTGGGTTTTGGACCATAATGTGCACCACAGGGCTGTGTTCTGAGCACATTGTAGAGCAATGTACAGTTCTCTGTACATGCTCTGCACAGTTCAACACTAATCATCAGTTTGCTGATAATAGGTAGTAATGGGTCTTATAAACAAAAATGAAAACAGCATATATAGTGGGTAAGAATTTTTGGGTTCACGTTTAAAGTGTATTTATTTTCTTTCCGATAATTTTCGGTCGGTAACGCTCATAGGTTAGTTTATTTACTGGGTCGGCTATAAAAAGGGCAGAGAGTAAGACATCAACGTCATGGGGGTCCTAGCTGGGCAGTCTCGTCATCAGTGCCTCGGGGGGTGGCGGCTTCTACCCTCAGTCCGGCGTGTTCCACGCTGTGTTCCATTTGTGGTAAGTTTGGCATTCTTGGAGCGATTATTTATGGTACGTTCGTCACTATCGGTCCTCACTGTGAGCCCGGTAGGGGATATTTTGACATCGGCTGACTATTTCTTTGTTTGCAGCGCTCTCGGTTGTGGCATTGGGGATTCACGTGACTCGCAGGTATGGCGCGTTTTATATTTTACATTTAAAATGTATACCTTGGACGTGTCCTTACCTTTCTCTGTTCAGTTACGACTAGTGCTAGGAGTGTTTAGCTCTGTGTGGCCACTCATGCTTATGTTCAAGTTGACCTGTGGTACTAAAAGTAACGTGGGGAGCCTGTGACACGGCTGCTGTTTTGCCTAATTAAGTTCCTTATACAACTTTGTGTCCCTCGGTCGCCATTGGGGGAAGCTTTCAGCGTCAAGCGCCAGTGTGGAAGCGTATGGAGCCACATGGTTGAATCGGCGAGCCGAGATCTGCCCTCAATCACATTAGCCATCTTGGCTTTGTACTTTGGAACTGTAGTTTCAGGCCACGGATTTTGAGTTGAATGGACCGTTTTGAATTAGCCATATTGAATGTGTAGATAGGGTTTAAAGCTGATTTTGTTTCTTTTATTTCCTTTTCTTTTCTTTGTGTTTTTGCTTTATCTCTTAGGGGTGACTATTACTAGGTTAGGCTGTTTCTTTTTGTGGTTGCTTTATTTATGTATTTTTGTGTATTACAGGAGTGGAACTTGCCAGACCACAGTAGCGTGTGGTGGTGTTTCCAGTCACCGGTTGCTGTGTGTGGTGTGGGGGTCCTTCTGGGTGAGCATGGGTGTATGTGTGTGTGAATGTATAGGATTATAGGGAACTCCACCCTGCTCATTGAGTGTGGATCTGGTAAAACCTCATTTACTGTGTTTGATTATTTTTCTTTTTTTCTTTGAGGTTTATTTTATCTACTGTTAAAACAGCCAACCGGTAGTTTCCCTCTTCTCGATATCATGAGCTCTGGCCTGATTTTAGTATTTTTAGTGTGATTTATAATAAAGTGTGGGGGTTTTTTTGCAATTTGAAACCTGTCTCATGCTCCTTAGAGTAGACGAACCTGTGTGTCTTTTGGATTAGTGAAAGTAATATTTCCTGAGGTGAAATTCCCCAGGTGGCAAAGTCGGATATTCCTACTTTTTTGATCACTTTACCATCAATTGGTTTACTGACATATTAAATTAGCCAGTTTTCCACATAAACTAGCATAATTGTATAATCACATCTATCCCTTCAATTTACTCCCCTGACTGCCCCGCCACACATACAAGGAGGAGGTGCCAAGGCTCACTGGCTGGTGGATGGTCAACAACTGGCCTTTTAATGTGGACACTCCCAGTGGTTCCACCATCAAGGATTTCAGAGACATCAATATCCTGGGCATCCACATCTCACATAATCTCACTTGGTCAACAGATACCTTGTCCTTGGCTAAAAACGCATAACAGTGTTTTCATTTTCTATGGAAACTTAAGACTACTTCCGCCCATCCTTACCACTCTGCACAGGAGCACCACTGAAAGCGTCTTAAACAAATAAAGGTACAGGTGCTACACGTCATATACAAAGGCTGCTAAATCTCTGTTCTTATGCAGTTGTTCATGTGCTTTAAATGCATTATATGCTCAGATGCTGCTAATGTCCATTCCTGTTCAACAGTATATATTAAAAACTCCATACAACTAATCAGTTCATGGGTTCGAATTCCAAGACTGCTAATCATCTCTGAGTTACCCTGAGCAAGGTACCATTCCCCCACACTGCTCCCTGGGTGCTGGGTTCCTGGTTGCCTGCTGCTTTACTTGGTGAATGGGTTAAATGCAAAGGAAGAATTTCGTGCTGTTGACACTGTGTGCTGTAGTGTGTTCACGTATGACAGAATGGTCACTTTCCCTTTCCCTTAACTTTCAAATTCATCAGAATCTATTGCAGAAATGTCTTTTTCACATGCAGTTTCTTTATATGCAACACACAAGTCTATTCTGATATACATGTAGCCTCCTGTTTACTAGTGTGGCCTTGCTCAGCAAATGTCCACATATATGCAGGTAAAAAGTTGCATACACAATAAGTGCAGTTGGATTGTATGTTGTTTATGTGGTCTTGTATCTTATGCCTAATACCCACTGTCTGCACTTTAGACAGGTATTGTTATTGTGCAATGTTATCATTATATGTGCAGTGTATCACAGAGGAAGAGGACGTTGATAACAATAAGTGAGCTTTAACCTTATCTTTATCAGAATAAAAAAGCAGCTGTAAAAATTGTTGTAGAAATAAATACATGAAAGCATGAATGAAAGCACAGAAATGAGACAGAAAAGAGCAAATGTGAGGGTTAACCAGGGTTTGTGTTCTCCCTGATGCGTGTGAGTATGTGTGTTACACTGCAGGTCAGCGCCGTTTTTATGTATTTGCAGCCAAACACAACCAACCTGGCATCAATACCCCACAGTTTTACTGTTATCATCCACACTTTCTCTGTCTGTCTCTTTCTCTCTCTCTCTCTCTCTCTCTCTCTCACACACACACACCTTCTTTTATATTAATTCCTGTTGTTCATCCTCTTCCTTATGTCTATCACTCTTGCTCTATCAGTCTGCCTGCTCTCGTTCATGCTCAGTCTTTTTCAATCGCTCTTTGTCCGCTTCACTCTCATTCTTTAATGTTCTTCTCTCTTCCCCATCTCCAGCAGACCTCCTGTCACCTTTTGTCATATTGTAGCTTGTGATTGCTACTATAATAGTAGCCATCTTTCTGAGGTCAAAGAGTAAATTGGGGTTCTGAGCAAACAGATAGCTGCTGTCCTTAGGTGGTGTATCTGTGTGTTCATTTAAGTATATTTCTGGCTCCAGAATTCCACTTTCAGTGCAGAAAGACTTAATGTCAGTTTCTATGTTGCTTTTCCACCTCTGCTATTACTCAAATAATGCGGAAATTCTTCATAGCTGCAAATAAATCAAAGAAATGAAACACTGATAGCTTTAAATTATGTTGTGAATGCCATGTCCTGTCCTGCCCTGCCCCACTATTAGTGGATCCACCTGTTGTCTGTCTTTCTGCTCTCTTTCCATTGGAATTTCCACTTACCTATCTTGTGTATATATACCCCAGTCAATAGCATTGTTAGAGTTGTCACGTCTTCTTGTTTTGTCAATTTTTGAAAATAAAATCAGTAGTTTAAATTTGCATCTCTTCTCAGTATCCCATAAACCCACAGTGCAAAAAAAAAATAAAAAATCAAATCTCATATTTTTCACACTAGCCCCTTTAGTGTTTTAATGCAGATTTACAAACTCTTGGCATCCTCTCAGGCAGCTTTATGAGGAGTCTCCTGAGATGCTTGAAATTCTGTGTGCATGAAATTCTATGTGCAGAATGTGCTGTATATAATAAGCACTTAAAATCAGGCAACCAGAAAACCACAGAAAAAAGATTGCCTTTTGAGGTTTCTGAGGTTATTTATTGTGGTTAGGTCACAAAACGAACACCATTCCTCTATAAATATGGATATGGACATTCTGACTCGTCTTTGGTCACACAGCAAACTGTGATGCACTGGGTATTCTTACCTCCTTCTAATATAGCCAGCATTATAGACGGTCTAGTCTTTGCTCTCCTCACACATAAGTGTCCCTTGGGTGCCCATAACCCAGCTGCTGCTTCACCTGTTGTCTTTCCTGTGCTGACCACTTTTAACAGATACAAACTACTGCACAACGGGAACATATCACTTCTGCAGTTTGAAAATGTAAGTCTTACTAAATTCAGATTCTTATGCTTGACCATTTTTCCTGCCTACAACACATCAACTTCAAAAACTGACTATTAACTTGCTGCCTAACATATCCCAGCCCCTGACAGGTGGCATTGTAACCAGACAAAAACGATGCAGACTCCTTTTTTTTACATGCCTATACAGTGGTGTGAAAAAGTATTTTCCCCCTTCCTGATTTCTTATTCTTTTGCATGTGTGTCACACAAAATGTTTCTGATCATCAAAAATCGTTAACTATTAGTCAAAGATAACACAAGTAAACACAAAATGCAGTTCTTAAATGAAGGTTTTTATTATTCAGGGAG
>JBBJLR010000019.1:11542685-11560250 GCA_037577145.1 Brachypetersius gabonensis
TATATATATATTAACACAAAAGTAGACTACAGAGCCCTGAGTCGAGTCAACTAGTCAACCCCCTGAGAGAAGTCAACTAGTCATATGTTTTTTATCCTATCTTTCTATTCACGCTTGTGTATGCAATGCAATCTCTGCCTCTGATTGGCTGACACGCGTTCCTTGGTTTAACCAATTATTATAAACCACAACAAGACCAGAAACGTGCAGCAGAGGAGACAGACGACTTCGACTTTGCTGACCGACTAGTCGACTTGAAAAAATCTGGAGTCGTTAATGCCCTAATATATAGCTTTTGAATAGTCGAACGAGTTGACAGCTGAAAAGATTTTATGGACATATTTAGACATTTCAACAAAACAAACACATACACAAAGTGATCATTAACCACTAGCTGCTGCAGTTATGGTTGAATGCAGAAGTCAAATTGCAAATTATGGAGCAGCATTCCTGAATCTTCTACTCCTCAAATCTAATTCTTCAAAGCAACTTCAGCATTCTGGGTCAATGAGAAGCTGCTTAAAGCTCCAAAAGTCATATTTTGTTCATCTTCTAAATGAGAATAATTACTCGGTATCAACAGAGAACATACTTCTTTTTTAAAAGCTTAATTACTAGTTATTTGCTTAATTTGATATACAAAAATTGCTATATGTAAGTGTACCCGTAGACGATGTGCACCAGTTTTCACATTGGAAAAATACATGTCATTTGACCAGATGTGTTCAGACATTTGCATTACAGTATAAAAAAACTAATATTAATTACTTCTCACTCAAAGCTCAGTGAAACAGGATGCGAAATTCAAGTGTGAATCCTAATCAGCAGCACATATGTGCTCTTGAGTAGAAGAGCTGATTATGTTATGTAACAAAGTATAGTTTTGAAAATATTGAATGTTAACTAAATGCAGGTCATTTCACAGTTCTGTGCTACAGTTTAATAGTATAGTAAAATGGCAAAATTATGATTTTTAAAAAACATGGAAAAAAGAGGACACTCAGATTTATTCCGGGTGTTGAAGCTAAAGCATTAAAATGAAAATGTTCTAATGAAGAGCACCTGCTCACACAAAAATGTGATCATATCCCTCTGGTGTAAATGATGATCAAGGCACATTTGGAAGCTCATTAGCTTAATTAGCTAATGAGTATCTGAACGCCATTTTGAGGGAAGGCATGACCTTTTGCTAAAACAGCAAGAAAGTGTGTGCCCCCTTGGATTTCATGTTGCTGCTTTTACCGCGACACCCTAATACTAACAAAATATAGCTGAGGCTTAGAAAGACTTCAGTAATACAGACTATGGCAATAGATCTCTTTGGCCAGAAATCATTTGTGTCAGTGTTCGGATGGTTTTGTACATAGTGTTACGCTACAAATTTTTTCTTTGCGTTGTAACATAATTTAGGTCTAATTAGGAGACAACACATGTAAACTAACACAACTGACCACACATATTTGATAATAATAATAATAATAATAATAATAATAATAATAGTAATAATAATCTGTAAATAGTCTATAAGATTTCTGTTGTGCTGTGCTGTACAATTCTGTTACAATAATAAATAACACATTTAACTCCTATGTAAACTACTACCTTATTTCAAGAAAACTTTACACTTTCCATTGGAGTACAGCATAAGCACTTGCGCACAGTGGGCATCATACTTGTTTATGCATTAGCCAGCTAAGTGTTGACTGTATGACCTTTGCTGATACCATTATCCATTGTATTCAAGGACACAATATACAAATCTGTAAGGAGACTACCAAATACACTCCAAAAACTGATACTTTGTCCAGACATTTAGACATTAAATCTTGGATAGCTTTTGACAAGATATTGGAGTTTCTGTGGGAATTTGTGCCCATTCATTCTGTAGTGCATTTATATGCAGGTACTGGTGTTGGACAAGAAGTCCAGGCTCGGAATCTCCATTCCAGGTAATTCCAAAAGTGTTGAATGGGGTTGAGGTCTGGGTTCTGTGAGGGCCAGTCAAGTTCTTCCACACCAAACTCATACAACCATGTCTTTATGGGCCTTGCTTTGTGCACTGGAGCACAGTCTCAGTCCCCAAACCGTGTCCATAAAGTTGGAAGTATGACATTTTCCCTCACTTCCAGTGGGTCTACCCCAACCCTGAAAAACTGGTGGGTCCCAATATTTTTATCCATATAGTGTAGCATTGGCTTTTTTTGCTGCAAAGTTCATGACAGACAGTGGCAGTACAGAACTATCATTCAAATGAGAGATCAGATGGCTTTCCAGTGTGGCAGAGTTTCTATATTAAGCTAGGACCTATTTATAGTGAGGTATACCCTTATTATGCCAAGCTGGGTCAGCTGTTCATGTGTTACATATCTGCAAAAAAATCTGCTGTCAGTTCCATGTGAAACCTTCCCAAGGGCATGAGGGCATATTTAATTTAGTATGTAAGTGAATAAGCTTGGATGATGCTTGTGATCTGGCACAATAACAAGGACTAATCAAACACTCATGACAGGCCAGTTATTTTAGGAAATGTGTGTATTTTATCGTTCCTGCAGTCTTTGAATATAAACACTTTTTGGAGTCTGGGAGAGGGAGGTTTCCTCCTACTATAGGACACATGGGCAGCTCAACATGCTTGGATACAAAGTGCAAATTCATTTATGTCACCTAACAAATGTGCATTCAGGCTAACTTCACACTGGGTGATGGTGGGATAGGGAGAGGCAAGGATGGTTATGGCATTACAGAGGGATCCCAAGGTGTTGCCCTTTTAATACACAGTAAATCAAATTCAGCTAGGGTATGCACCAAACCAGCAGTTACCATATTAGAGTGATTAACCACAACCTGTGAAGTATTTCAGGAGACTGATAGCACGCTGTTAACAACTGGACTGCAGAAGGTAGATCAGCACTTCAGCAATTGAGAGAGGACATCTATTAATTAGTTTTAATCGCAGATCATCATCAAGAAGCAGCGTTCCGCAGAAGGCCTTCTTTTAATACGCGCACTTCAAATATAATTCTGTGTAGAAGCTGAGGTTAATTGCCTTGTATTGCGAAATGTATTCCAATACAAAGAGTGACAGCAACTGATTAGATCTCACAAGAACACTGTTTTCTACCAAAGATCCTAAAAAGTAATTATGACCGCCACTGTGGCACAGCATGGTCAGTGGATGCCAAAGTTATTTTCTGTTTTTTTTTCCCAATGGTTTCTGGACAGCAATTACATGTACTCATGTTTCACCAATCCAAATGAAACTTGGTGTAACTGTAAGCCCACATGGCTGATACAAAGTAAGAAATTGGTGTCCTTAGGTGGACACATGCCTTAATGCTATAGCACCCTGAATAGAGATTTTGGACAATAATTTTGGACTATTGTCCATTTTTTGGACAAAAGTCACTTTGCCAAACATTGCAAAGTGTTTATGACATGTGCACGATCCTAACTCAAGTTATCCTGTGATGCGAAGATTCGAACTGCACATTTCACATCCTGCACCACTACCACATTCTCAGCCAACTGTCATGAAATTTCTTTCATAGATAGCGCTGCACCTGACATTACAATATCTCAAGAGCCAAGTCAATTTTCTAACATTTGGTATGCTACACATGGCTTCATTGGCTCACATCTCCAACAGTTATAGCTAATATATGAGAAAGTTCAATCTTAAGATTTTGTACGCTCATTCATAATGGCATGATGTCGTTTGCCTAATTTCAAAGGAATCGGTCACAAGATTCCTCCCAAAAAGTTACAGTGTTAGCAACTGCCACCTCATTTTGGGCTCTTTTGTCTCATACTGTAAACACATCTTAAACAAAGTGGTCTGAAAAGGATTAAGGCTTCTTTTCAGATTATCTCTTCTTCTGCTTGTTCCATTCTCCCTTTCTCCTTCACATACAGAACGATTAATAAAATGCCACAGAACGATTAAGAGAGGGAGGTTTACATCAAGTTAAACTTTTGTCCATTGTTTTCACTGATAGTCTGCCCACAGCAGAATGATAATGAGACCTTGAAACTAAATACATAATTTATTTTCAGGTGACAGAAGACTAATTGGCTAATTACTAACACAATTGCTCTCTAAATGTGTACTTAGCAGATAAATGGTTCAGCAAGAAAACTTCGCCCACAAACACCAGGATTTCCAAATGTCAGAGCTGATGAAAGGGCAAAGGGAGGTGAAGTCTTATCGGTGCTCTGCCACTCAGAGAATAGCAGGGAAAAGTTCTGGAACCGAGCCTTTTTTCATTTCTAAATTCATCCTCATAAGAATACTCTGCACCTGTGACAATCAAACAAATAAATGTCAGCGATGAATCACAGACTAATGCATGTGACCTTAGAGGCTTTTAAAATGAGATCAGTCGATGATTTGATTATGCTTCAGTCTCTGCACGCCCAGAATGCACTCGAGATCTAGAGGCTGATGGGAAAGGAGGTTTATTCCATTACTCTTGTTGTCACAAAGAGCTTTAAGAATTAATTGGCTACTGGGAGATAATACAGGGATTACAAAAAAAAAGCAGCAACAAAAAAAACAGGCCTGGTCGGCATCACCGACACAAAGACAAATAATGTCTCATTATCCCAGGGGCGACACAAAATTCTGCTGTGTACGATTAAACCAAGGGTGATTACAACAGTGTTGAAGGCTTAATTTCTGATGTTAAGGACAAGTGGAGGTATTAATCTGTTCCACCTTAAACTTCATGCAGAAAATGCTTATATGGCCAGTCATGGGCTGTCTCTGTCTTCACCAACAGTGACAATCAAGTCCATTAGAATCTAATATCAGATGAATAAGATATGCAACAGTAAAGTAAAAATGTCATCAGCATAACTATGAAGTGTGATTCCATGCCCATATACAATTTTAACCCTTAACATCTAACACTTTATTAAAAGAAGAAAGTAGAAGCAGCATAACCAATAGAAACAACAACAACAAACACAACAACAACAAACACATACACACATATATGTATGTATACACCATATGAACAAAAGTATTGGGACACACATCTTAATTGTACAAAGTGCACCTACCATATCTGGTAGAGGTTTCTAATGAGTCCAGTGAAAGTAGCTACAAAACAGCTATTGTACCTAATAAACTGGCAAACTGTTGTGAATGCATGCATGTACATGCGTGTATGTGTTTGTGCACTTATTATTTAGTTATTCTTGTCACACACGCAATCTTGGGATGTCTTCATTCTTGCACCTACTCATTATTTCTCTGTACACATTAGAGTCGAAAGGCCAGTGCACTGAAAAATAAAAGTAAATTTGGGTCTCCACTCTCAGACACTTCATGTCCCATTTTAGCACATCATTGTAAAAACAACCAGGAATCTCTATTTACGGAAAACAGCTCAGCTCAGGCATTAATCAATTCACAGAAACAAATGCACTTTTTCAGCAAACAAACAAGACTCACTATCTGATAGAGGTAACAAGTGTTTTTTTTTACTAAAACTCACTGACCGATGTCTGTACTTGGATGGAAGAGTGGGAATGACATATTGACATTTTTTTTTTGCATTTTCAATCACCCATTTTTTTAAAATCAGCACAAAAATGTTTGCAAAAAATACTAAAAGTACAAACCGAGCTACTCAGCAGAGTGAATCATTCTTTGATTATTCTGTAAAAAGCATGATGTAACTCTCGTAAGCGAGATATTTGAGCTGAATCCGCACCCCCCCACACACACACATTATAAATGTAGCACATGAAAAACTGCCAATCCAAACCCAGTATACTTTTGCTTTTATCTCCATCCTCTCCCCTCACCTCACACCCTGATTTAATTTGAGGATTGGGGAACATAATATTCTGTCATCACAGAACAACGGCTAAAAAAGAACCTTGGGCTTATTAAATTTTAATAAGGTTCTCCAGGCAACTTTCCCCTGCCGTAATTGCTTTGTGTATTCCCCCTATGGGGACCCCCGCTCTTGTTTGTTATCAGCATAAAGCCGCTGAAGTCGCAGCCAATGAAAGTCTCTCTCTCTTTCCCTTTCTCTCTCGCTCTTTCTTCCCCTCTCTCTCTTACATAAACATTAAAAACCGAGAGCATATTCCACCGCCCTAATTATTATCGATATTCTTCTTTTAAAACTCATGACTTTCTCTTCCCTTGAAGCAACGACGCAGGGTTAACTTGAAATTACTGCTCTCCTCATATTTTCAAAGTAGCTTTTTTGTATTACAGGAAATGAGGGGCTACCGAGCGGCATTGATCTGAATCATGTCTCTTGTTGATGGATGTCATAACAAAGTCAATACAATTATCACAGTGCAGCTCAATACCCACATTTCATAATCCCCTGACTGTTAGTGATGATGAATGAATGCATCCGACTGAGCTTACATCACTTTGAAAGGATGTTACTTGGCAAATGCACATGACAGATGTTACGTGGCAAAGGTGTTACATGCAAATGTCACAACTTTTCACATCATGTCTTGACATAAGTAACCTAAAAGCTCCAGAGCCAATTGACTCTTAATAGCATGTATCTGTCTCTGTCTGTCTCTTTATCTCTTGGAGATGTACAGAACGTCCAGACACAATTAATGCTTGAATGAGAACCACCGGACCTTTAGGCTCATTGTTGTTGGCCCTATCTCTCCGAGAGAGCAAGTTCAATCCCTGACGACACCACAGCCGTCCATAAGCACTAGTCTGAAAAACAATTAATCGGCCTTGATCTTTCTGGGTGGATAGGGTGGATCTCTATGATGCTAGCCAAAGTGGGTGCTGCAATTAGCATTCTCTTCCAAACATGTTGAGCTGTCCCATGATGTTGCATGAATAGCAGTTTGTCAAGAAGTGTGATAGAGGATCCAGAAATATATATATTTTTTTGCATTGATACTAAGGACCCAATCCTTCTATAAAGAAGATATTACATTAAACTGATTACATATTTCTCATGACTTACTAAAGTTTTCAAGCAAGCAGTAAGTGGATGGGACTATATGTAGGTTTAGTCAATCGAGACACATAGTTGCCACATATTGTGGTCACATTACGGCACATTTTGAGCTACATCTGCATTTGTATGTGCATTATTTAACAAGCAAATTCAGTATGCGTTTTCTATTAAGCTAACGCTGAAAACAGATATTCTAGTTTTCCTTCCACTCTCTCTCACTCTGTTTAATATGCTGACAAACAGCCAAATGACAGTTAATGCTCTACATGAGAAGAAGTGCTTTATAATCGCACATCATTCCGCTTCTCTGTTCGTAAGAACACTTTAAAGGCATCAGTAATGGTATTAAGATTTTAATTATAGTATTATCTGGAAATTAATACAAAATAAATTGAGTGCCATTACCCATTCCTCGTATTAAATAATCAAGTGATTGAGAGATCTTGCTAGAGGATGGAAACTGGCAATGTCTAAAACTGGTTTAGTAAAATTACAAAAGAAAAAACGATAAGCCATTAAAAAGCCACAGTTGGTTCCACATTTAATTTTTCAGATTTGGGGCTTCAAATTTATTTTTCAATTGATCTAAAAATCCTTTAGGGAATCAAAAATGGTTCCACTATGGATTTTTCCTCTAAAAAAAAAAAAAAAAAAACCTTTTAAAACAATGAATGAAAGTAAGTGAGACTCTGGAAAAGTCACAATAAAAAAGATTACCATTTATTCTCCTTCTTGCCCAACCTCTCTGCTCTCTGACTTGTCTCCTGAAACAGCAGGATACATGTAGTCAGTCAGGTACTCCAGAGCATACACTCTGACCACCAAAGCTTTGAGGTATCGGATCATTTTAAGTAAACAGGAAAATGAGGAGCTCACACCGTTTTCTGCATGCTGCATTGCACACCTCTGTGTAAGAATAGGGCAAACTTGGCTGCCTTAGCGACAGCGAGATGAGTCTTTTAAACATGGCAACCAGCAGCCATCAGACAGGAGAGGGGCTGTCATAACTGAGCCTGAGATACACATCTGTCAGCATGAAGCTGCACTCAGGCAGGGAGTTGTACAGCACCTCTGGAAGGAAGCTTGTCTCATTCCCATTCACTCCTACAGAGGGGCTGCTCTTTTCCCAATCTTCATCTCTCACTATCCACCATTTCTGCTTTGTCAGATAACAGATGTATCGTGCTGGGCGATGAAGCAGAGGAAGGAAGATCCTACCAACCCAGAGAGAGCAAATCAAACAGTGCTTTTTCGGACTCCGGATAGAGGGGCATGACAAAGAGTTCCAAGTGTTGACAAGTTCATAGCAGTTTGATCAAGTATCTGTGCTGGACAAACTGGAACATGGAGGCCCCAAATCACCTCACCTCTACTTAAACAGGACTTTGGCTTGGCATACCCCCCCCCAAACCTTCAGAGGTCTGTCTAAGCCTTGAACTGGTCAGAGCTGTTTTCACAGTATGCGTGGGACCTACATGATATAAGGCAGATCAGTGTATGTAACAAGAGTAACAAAACCCAGATAGAGATAGCAAGAGGCTAGAAAATGGTAAATGTAAAAATAAATTCTGTGTAATTTGAAATGCTCAGGCCATGACATCATGCTTTATCATGCATGTTTCTGTTGCGTTTACAAGCCCCTGTTTATGTTCACATTTAATTTATTTGAGGTAGTTTGCTGTTTGTGCACTTATCAGGAGATCAACAGTGTGGAAAAATCCATATCATGGGACAATGTCATACCATATTCATTTTTTATATCAACATATCTCCCATCATGACTCTGAACTGGCCACAGCAGGTTTGACACTCCCGCCAGGCCCGCAGTCTGCCAGCCCGGAGCCTGCAGAGAGAGCAGAGCCATGGACCAGCGTGATGCCCACACCACACAGATGCACTGACAGGACCTTCTCGCCGCTCAGAGTGAATAAACACGCCTTAGGCACTCACTCACAGTATACAGGGATCATAAAAAACATTAACATTCATAGTCAAACCAAAACAAAAAATGTAAACACAAATGTTATTATTTTTCTCCCCTTGTTTCTCCTGTTTCTGTTTTTTGTGTGTTATCTATTGAGAGTTAATTACACCATGAAAGTGTATTTGTGATAAGCTGACTAGCATAGATAAGCACTGACTGCTCTCTCGCTTATGGAGGAGCAAGACTGTGAATAAATATTTGCAGGCAAGCCAATACTGTGACTCACACACAAATAAAGAAAACCATTTTTAAAATAGCATTTTTCCCTTTGTAGTCAAAATACTCAGGTCAGCTAGAATCAGTAGTTGATATTTTAATTAAAACTTTTCTTTTGGCAATATGCTTAAAAAATGAGAAATATTTATCCATTCATCCCTTTGCCTGAGTTGCTTATCCTCACCAGGATCAGGATCCCAATGCTCTTAGGTCAAAAAGAAAGGATCACATTGACAGGCTGTTGTAACAGTGAGAATTGGAATTTTAAGACATCAAAACAAAGCTTTAAAGGTGCTTATTTAAAGCACAGCCATGGCTGGCTGCTCATCAGAATGTTCATTTTCCATTTGCTTCTCCTCGCAGGGTCACCTACTGTTCCTGGACCACAAAGAACCTTGAAAAACGACATGGTTACATAACCCTCATACTTTACATCCCAGAGGATAACTCGTCAGTTTTGTATAGCACTTCTAAGAAACACGAAGCAGCTTACAGTATGACACTGCTAGGATAAAGAAAATCCCTTCAAAATGAGTCATTCCTCTACGGCATAAAGCATCGGCTGTAGGCATGACCAGTTTAGGGGGCAAATGTGTGTTATGAGAAATAAATTGACTTTTCTACTGTCAAAAAAAGGTCCACTGAATGGAGTCTGTTAGTGGTTGTTTAAAGACTCTTTCAGTGTACAGTTCTTTTGTAAATGAGATGTGTGAGTGAAGAGACTTTAAAAACCATTACTTTAACAATCTATCAGGAGCTTAACCCTGGGTATTGTAACAGCCATCCATGGATGGGAGTCCAACTGGCACAACACTCAGTACAATACATCTGTTAGCTTCCAAAGATTCTGTACCTTCTCTCCACATTACTCAGTCTTAGCCAGTGTTAGTGGCAGTCAGTTGTCTACTCCAAGCATGCTGAGCTGCTAAATGGCATTAAATTATCAACAGTTCAAAGAGTTGCTATGGCATGGGTGAAGCATTTGCCAGCCTTCATCCTTGCAGTGTTGGTTGTATTGTGTGATTGGGGTAGTCCTATTGGGTGGAACTTAATGGCTAAACTGGGGAGGATGTTGGAAAAGCATTACTGAATGCATTACCTTTTATAACATTTTTACATTATATGATCACATCAGTCCCTGAGCGATCTGCAAACTGAGGCGAGGTTGACCTTTCAGACTCAAAAGCTGCTATATTTTAGTCAAAGGTCTTGCCCTTAACTGCCAAGGCCATAGGCTGTCAGTCTCTTGACTGCAGTTGAATGGCTCTGCCACTGTTCACCATACCAAATCGATGCAAGCACAGGAAGGCAGCAACACTAGAGGATCAGACTTTTGCTCCTACTCCGTCACTCCAGCACCCAGGGCATAGGCACCTTGCCAAGCAAGTGCTCCCGCATCAACCCTCAAACGAGAAATACTGCTGCACTCTGCACACACAGCCTCACACTGATGGCCAATGGAATGGCACTCAGCATCAGTCAAGGGTAGTGTCATTGGCTCCTATGAAGAGTTATTGGTTTTTCTCTGTAAATGCTCTGTGGGATGTGGATTATTATGGATGGTGGCCTGCTGTGCCTCTCTCCACACTGACTCCACAAATTTAAAGCTGAATGGAGACTTTGAAGAAAAACAGCTCATACACTAGCTGGTTTCATATCTGGAGCACTAAGTAATTTTTTTTTTTTTTTTTTTAGAGAGGAGTAAAGTACTTTTCCATATATTTATTTTCATAATCAAAGTAGCAACTTATCCACAAAAACAATGACAATTAATTAAAAAAAAAAAAAGTTTTTAGATACAAGCACTGTCACTGTCATGGCACCCTCAGTAGTATGTATGCTTCACCTTTAGTCGGGGGAACATAATTGTTCCATATTCCATTGGAGTTATAGTTTTACATTGCATTGGCTCCAAGTACCCTGTCATGACTCCAGGCTTTTATTTTGTGAACATGTTTAAAATAGCTAAATTAGGAAATAGATATAACTATGCCTCTTTGTACCTTGGGGGACTACCTAGGACCTTAGACCTACCTAGGACGGTAGATTGTTTCAGCTATTATAACAGAAGAGTAGTCTGAAATGTAAGAACTGATGCTTTTTTTGACTTCATGTAAAAGTGTCAAAGAAGTTTAAGATTTTCATAAGGACATAATAATTATCACTTATAAAAGCACCTAATAATTGAATACAAATATTGAAATCAGTTACATGTCGGTTTTGCTATCATTTAAACACTGATTTTGTTCACCAGTTTTTGTTGGTGCCTGACAGCAGTGAGCCTTTTAGAGCAAGACTGATTTTTAAAGGATTGCTTTGAAGTATTTAGAAGCAGGTGTCTGTGTGTTTAGTTTGGGTCTGTTTTTGTTGCAGAGCTGTGTGACAATCCTCTTCCCTTCAAGTAAATGTGGTCTGTGACTGATCTGTTTGATTGTCAGACAAATGACAAAACCAGGCTGTCTGACAATGAGCAGAAGTCTGACCTGTGATACCAGGAGAATAGACAGTCTTCTAGGCAAAAGCACTACCTCATCCCTCTAAGAGCACAACTTTAAAGCGGTTAAAATGTTCAAATCTCAAGCCACCTTCAGGACAGCATAACAGGTCATGGTTTTGAGCTATATCGATATGATATTTTTTCATAATTTCTTCCTTTCTTCATCTTTTTTTCCATTCCAGAGAAACCATGTTGAATAGATTATATTATTTTAATATCTATAGTTATTTTACACCATGTAATGGCTTTTCCAAATGGCACAAGAACCACCCTGCCAAAAAGGAGACAGGCGGAAAGTATGCTACATGATTGTGCCTCCAAGGGCTATCCGTAAAATCAGTGAAGCTTCAAAATATCAAACACGGCATACAAGTGCCACCTGAGTTTGATTCCAAGTTGTGCTATAGCGGTTCATGGCTAGCAAAATTGTCTTTGCTCTCTCTCAGTTAGAGTTCTCCTCCAAGTACATTAAACCTCATTAAGCCTGCCATCCCTCTTCCAGTGTTAGAGGCATCTCATTATGGGGAGGACCTAGTTAGTGGGAAGAATTAGACATAGTTAATTCACTGAAAAAGAAACTAAATGGAAAAATCAAAACAAACAACTTAGCAACTTGGCACATATCTGGTGGGCTGTAAACCCACCCAGGGTAAGTCCATGCCTCACGCCCATTGACCCCAGATTAGGTTCCAGGTACCCGCAACCCTAGTGAGGAATAAGCAGTTATAGAAAATGAGTGAGAGAGAACCTGGAGCACAACATTAACTTCTTTGTCCTGAACTGTTAAGAGACCTATTCTCTTCTAAGATAAGCCTGCAAGCTGCTCTTTAACACTCCTGTTCATTATGCAAAGCTAAGCTAGGAAGGTTGACTCCAGGCTTACAATTGTTCACAAAAAAGTTGCATCACTGAGTTTTTCTGAGTGTAAGCATGAACAGGGGGGTATAATTGGCAACATGTTCAACTATCCCTTTAAACCCTGTCCACTATTGATATCTCTTGAGACTGCTTCTCTTTCAAACTGACCTTTACTCACACACCAAGATCAGACAAAACAAGAGTCCACTGTATAAACAACTGGATACACAGCTAAATCACCAGTGTTAAATAAACACCCACAGTGTTGAATAAGTACCTACAGTGCTCATTTAATGAAAACTGTTAGAGGACTGGGAATTTCACTGAATAACAAAAAAGTGTGTGAGCATGCAAATGTATACAGCATGCAACCACTATGCTTTGCACAGCTTTGAGCATTTAGCTATATATCATCCTTTTCAAGTATAACTCTCTAAAAGGATGAACCCATTCCACACTGTCATGATTTCAAGTGATTCGGCTATAATGGCTAAGTCTTCCCGTTGAACAACTGTTATTCAAATTAATGGCCAATAAGTCTTGAACACCAAGAGCTCATTAAAATGGATAGGTTTGGTGCTGACCTTTTAGGCAGCAGTGATAGTGCAGATTTCCCTGATGCTTTCCCATTCTGCATTAATTTAAGCCTCCAAATGTCGGACACAGGAGGGCATTAATTCCGACAGTTTGTATCTGCATGGTAAATGCTGTCTCTCTTTAAATTCCTCTTCAAAGCCACAATTAAAAAGATCATGTTACTAATTGATGAACACATGCCTTGGCAAACAGGCGGTCTTGAATTAAACATGTTTAGTTATTTTCTCCTCCAGTGTTTTGAATGATGTTTGTTAGTGCTAGCAGATGTAGCCCGATTTGCATCAGAAATGTAAATTGCAGCACTAAGTAGGTTAGAGAGTGGAGCAGGGCAATTTCGCCCAGTGCAAAAGACTCCTCTGCAGAGGAGATCAAATGGCAGCAAGGCTTCAGAGTGTGGGCAAGAAGCAGATGCCTGCCTGGTTCACCCCTTCAGGCCAAGGTCTCCAAAGGAGTGACCCAGAAGCCCCCTGTTCCTCTCTGGTTCCTCAAGCTATAGAACAATCCTCCACTGTTCTTCACTCCCGACTCACCAAGCAAAAAATTTAAAACCTGGGAGGCATCGCACTAATATAAAGATTGTCAACCTGGGAATGCTCGCTAGGGAACTTTTACTGGCAAATAAGAGAAAAGTCATGTTCTCTCAAGGAAAGGTCTTACTTGCAAGCTGTCAAAACACACTTTGCTGTAAAAAAAACCGCCCCTCCTACTTGCCGTCGCCACATTTTTTTCCCAGATAGTCTATATATAGTGCACTCCGTTCCCACTTCAGAGAAACACTTCTATCAGTAGGTTCAGGAAGCTTTAAGTGGCAGTCCAGGCCTCCTTTCCCTGCTGCTCTAGTTCAAGGTCAGCCATCAAGAACTGGAAGCCATGGCAGACACATATTCCCTCTCCTAGGCTCTCCCACACAGGTCCCGAGGTCCGTCGAGATCTCCTCGTCAGTGAAAGGGAAACGTGAGCCTTTGCGTCATATCCAAGGCTTTATAATTACCGTCATTTGTCAAGCATACACATGATTTATAGTCAATTAAAACTGGCCCAAAAAGGCCCCATGCAGCCTGTTGTGTGTGGAGTGAGTGATTAATGCAACACAATTACAGCTGCGCAAGTGGTATAATTTGGAGAGGAACTCTGTCAGAGAGGGAGATGGGGGAAATTTGCTACATGCTGAAGTTCTGGTTCATGCAGAATAACCTCCGACAAAGTCTGGAAAGAAGCCTGACACTATGTGAATGGCAAGAGAAATTTGCTTTCACTGTCTGATAACTGAAACACAGTTACATGGCTTTACAGCAGAGCAGGCCCAATAGAATTTTTCTATTCCAATACTGAGATTGAATACCAAGACTGAATTCAATACATCATCTTGTGTTTCTTTCTTTGTAACACTAGTAAAACAAGTTTTTAAAGGAAAAAAATGTCGCGTGATGTCCCTTCAAGACAAAATAGCTATAGTCAATGATAAATCAAAAATGTGTTTACACGGTTCACAAAAAGTATTAGTGCTTACATTTTCCATCTATGCAGAATTATATTAGTTAAATTAACAGCAATTGTAACTGTTAAATGTTACCATCCACCTGCTTGGTGTTCTTTACTTAACTAACTCAGTCACAAGAAATTCTGTGAAACTACAGGCTATACTTGTTCCATTGTAAGCTGATAACAGCCTGAAGCAGATTATTGTACTGGACAGGTGCCATCTCTATTTAAATCTTTCAGTTAGCAGCCGTACTATGATTATACCTAAGACGTTTTTAGTGAACATATTAAAATACTAATTCGTCCCTCAGACGATCTTCCAAGGACAAGATGTTGAACTGTTGGAATGTTTCCAATTGTGAGCATTTTGAAGCCAAAACTGAATGCACCAACATAAAGTTCACAAATAATAAATACAATAAAAAATATGTGGCAGGCTAAATCACATGTCCTCCCAGTTTATTCTACAGCCAATGAAGCTTTCTATTAAATAAAAGCACCAAGGATTCACTTTCTTATCAAACACATTTACTGAATGAAAGAATCTGTGTGGGTGTGTGTGGTTGTGTGCGCGCGCGCGCGTGTGTGTGTGTGTGTGTGTGTGTGTGTGTGTGTGTGTGTGTGTGTGTGTGTGTGTGTGTGTATGATCTTGAAGTATGCATATATGAGAACATGTGTAACTTCAAAATATAAAACAGAAGAGAAAGTGGGAGCACAAGATCGATTTTTCTGAAAAACAAATGCCAAAATGCTTTGGCATGATGTTAGTCAGGCCTGATGGAGTGGCAGGAAAAAGAGCCCATGCCAGGAAACTGGTCTTCTTCTTACAGTTAATAAGTACTGGGCCCTGGGCCAGACCAGAACAGACCATCCACAGTGATCTGTTCATTAACTACTGTACAGCAAGTTGATAACGTCTCTGTGAGTCAGAGTTTGCAAATTATACAGGAGGCAGAGAAACTAAGTACCTCAAGCTTCATATACAGTATTCAAGCATATATGCATATATGTACTTTTGGCAGCGATGAGAAACTACTCTGATTCTGTGTAATGCAATGTTGGTAAAAGCAACAAATGGTTTAACTCAAAAAAACTAATTTGGTAGAGCAGAGTATGGTGCCAAAAACAAAGTTATAGAATTTGAATTAAAGGGGGGTTACATTTTACAGTGTTTCTAGTAGTTGTGTCACAATTGCATCTTAGCAGCACCTGTACATTGTTTAAACCAACCAGAGCCGTAACATACATGTATCTCTAAGGATCACAACTACTGTAGTGCTTGATGCTATCTAGTGCCCACAGTAGCTTCTGGCCAAACAACTCTGCTAAAACACTGTTTAAGAGAAAAGATTGTTTATAATGAAAAAAAATGGACTTAAACTAATTTAAATGCAGGCAGATGCTAAGTTGTGGAAATAGGATTTCTTCATTTCCTTGAGGCATCAGGATATGCTCTGAAAAGTACAGATCTGTGGTATGTCCACATCCCTCTGCCAGTTGAATAATGTCCATGTGACACCGGACCTGGTGTTGAATTAACAGCGGGCAGGCTTAGAAACACGACGGGATCAATCTCATTGGCTTTTCATAAAATTGCGTTCCATTTTCTTTTCTTCATTAAAGCGTGAGGAAAAGATTTAGCTATAACCAGCCGAAAAGCTGAGCTCTGAAAAACTATCACACCTCAGTGAACCAAACCTGCACTCTTAGATTGGAGAGCACTCCTCTTTATTTGATTTTCTTTTTAGTGATTTAAAAAAAGACTTGAACCTATTGGAAGAAACACTGCACCTCTGTTAGTGCTTGCACTTATCAAAGAGGTTAACTGAGAAGAGCTTCATTTCTCATTTAGGTTGCAGAAATTGTCGAGCTGGTGTGAAAGTAATCATGTTTTAATTTAGCTCTATTCCCCAGTGGATCTCGGCTTACATGGCGGCATGGAAAGAAAATAAACAGATAAATAAAATGGCTTCATGTTCTATGGACATGCGGCCAGCATAATTAGAGGTCTAGCAGCTACAGACATGCATGCCACGCTCAGATTCCAGGGGTCACTCGAGGACATGGGTGGGACAGAGAGAGAGGAGATAACACCATCAGTATTCAGGAGGGCTAGCTTTGAATTCACCTGTGCATTTTTATTTGTCTGTGTGATCTAAATAATTCATAAAGTCACCCTTCCTGTTCATATGGAAATAACAGTACTTGTCGTGGTGTATGGCTGGCTATACTGCATGTTGCATTGTATGGGTTTTTCCATGGGTGTGTGCAGCCATATGCTCAAATAGGGAGGCATATGTGAGATGAATTTAAATGCATCCTAACACTCACATGTATTTCAGTATTTCATTGTGCGTTGGGTCTTTCTGGGAGTTTATTTCCCTGACCCAGGATGCCCAGTCCAGCAGAGGTGTTCACCCACTGACCACCTCCATCTGCATAATTACAGAGCAAGCCTTGCCAAGGAAAGAGAGAGGAGCAATGCATTTACATAAATCTGCATGATTTGCTTGCACAATTAACCACTTGTGACATGAGCGATGTGTCTCTAGCACTGCTGACACAAATACTGACTTATTTGAAATCCACACAAGCTAAAACCACAAGCTCACTTATTGGAAGTGAGAAGTCAAAATCTTTTTGATGTGTTCAACAGCCCATGTAAATCATTGCAGTGAATGCTCTAATGCTACATCCTGGCTCATATGTACTCTCATGTACATGATGATGGTCTGTGTACACATGTCTTCCACTTATAGGAGTACATTCAGGATAATGGAGGTGTGTGGTGGTCCCAGAGCTGCTCTGTAAAGGAGTACTGAGCTCTGTTTCCATCTATATGGATTGCTGAGCTCAGAAATGACAAAATGCCTCAGTGCTTCTCGCAATCAAACACCCTAAGATAAAAAAGATTGAAAGAGAAAACTCCAGGCAAAACTTGTCATCTCACACCATCAGAAATGGAATATATA
>JBBJLR010000019.1:11574199-11585676 GCA_037577145.1 Brachypetersius gabonensis
GCTGGAGGTAGGATTCGAACCTGTGACCTTTTGGTCCGGAGGCAAGTATCCTACCACTAGGCCACCACCACCCCATGGGACTAACAACCTGTACAGCACAAAATTCTGTGGCCCCCAATGACTTTCATATCCGGCCCACTTGCTATTGAAGTTGAATAGCCCTGGACTATGGAATGTCTATGGAACATTTACATTTAAATCAATTCTATAATGAAATGCTCAAGTCTTGCAATGATTTTTCTGCTTGTATCAGTGCCAAACAATTACAAACAGATCAAAAAGGTCAAACATCCCCTATCCCCTAGTCAAATATCCCCTATCCCTTATATATAATAACTATTCTGAATCATACAATATATTTTCATTAACTTCAAATCATATTAAAATTTAAGCACACAGTATTGATTGACCGTTCTGAACGCACAGATTTTCTCTGCTTCATTTAATTAAATACAATTGAGAAAGAATTAAAAGTGAATTACATGCTGCTTTAACCCTTAAATGTCCTGTATGCGGTCCCACGCTTTAATCCATAACATAATACTGTCATAGCAAAATAGTGAAAAATCCTTAATAGTTCCTGAATAATTAGGGACCAGAATAATGAATTATTACTAGATCTGTAGGTTAGCGGGGTTAAAATTCTGTTATCCACTCTACTAGCAAATCAGGACACGTGCTCAGCTCAGCTCCAGCTCTCTGACAAACAGAAAAATGTCTTTTGAGTTATGAACTTAATACTATGCTTCAATAGAGAGTCTGTCAGCAGGACCCAGTCTGCAATAAATAAGACAGCATGACAGATAACATTATTAAATGAGGACAGTGGACATCTTTTTGGCCGTGATGATGATGTCAGAGACTATATTATCATGTGTCTGCACAAACATTACAATAATGCAAACATTTTTACAATATTTTTCCAGGGGAGAAAGGCAGAGGTATAAAGATAAAGGGTACATAAGTACAAAAAATGAAGAGAGGAAAGAGGAGGACACAATAACCTAAGACAGTCAGGTCCAAATGCAGGGCATTAAGTTTAGATGGGCCAAGTAGTAGTGTGATGCCACAGCTATCCATGACCACAAGCACAATAGACCAGTAATAATGTTGTTGCATGTAAGTTACATGTATACAAATCAGGGCTGTTTTTTTTTTAAGTGCATTTAAGCTTATCCATTTTTAATTGGTAGCTATAGAGTAAAGATAGTTGGTAGGTGATGATAAGCAATGCTTAACAGTGGGCAAAGAATTTGGCTAAAAATTAGACATAGATTAAAATTTTCATTAAATTCTTATTTATTCATTAAATTCTTATTCTTTCATATAGCAAGAAACATAACTATCTATCATTCAATTATTTTTGAAAGAAAGAAAGAACGAAAGAAAGAAAAAGAAACAACTGAAATGTGGATTACATTAGTACTGGCATGTTGCAATCTAAAGGGACAAGGCCTGACCTTCGTGAGTTTTTGCAACATATATAGAGCTTATAACTAAAGAACTCTGAAAGGGTTGTTGTGTATGAGAGCAGGGAAGAGGGGGTCTTATTGAACATATCTGCCACTGTCTGGAGGGCTCAGGAATGGTGGGAGTAATGAGAGTGGGACTCTAGCAGGAGTGTTACTGTACTAACAGTGCCACTATACTGTCCTACCATTGTTGGGGCTTTAAATGCTGCTCCTAAGCCCCAGCTGCTCCAGAGTCACTGTATAAATGATTGTGCTTGACCATGTGCTTGATTTTGTCTCTCAAGTCTTTCTTTTTCAGAAAGGGAGTCTGGATATTAGACAGATGGCAGTGTTGTAATTCAATCAACCAATAAAGAGTCTCTGTTCCCTATTCTACTGTCTCTGCTCCCTATTCTATTTTGTCTATAACAAGAAAGTAATCCAATTCACATGAACATCTGCAAAGAACAGCAAACAGTAAAAAATACATGGTTGGTTAATGTAAAATGCAAAAAACACTAGTTTATGTAGTAATGAACAGCTTTCCTTCTAAATCTGATACTAAAGAATATCCTTCATGTGTACAAATGTTCTCCTCATAAACAGAAAGGCCAAGAGATGTAGAGAGTGAGAGAAAGACAGGACAAATGAGCAAGAAATCAGGGATTGTTAGCATGAAGAAGAATGAATGAGGAAAGTGTGTGCATGTGCATGTATGTGCAAACCCTGAGAGATGTGTGTTTTTGTTTGAAGTGTCAGAAGAAAGGCAAGCACATGAGCATTATGAAGACTCGCCTTCATCTCAGCTGTGAGGCTGTTCATGGGGAGAACAACATCCAGCAAGGGAAGCACCTGCTGTCAGACTCGCTTGCCCCTCTTGCATACCACCTTCCTATCCCCGAGGAGCATTCGCTCTCTTCCCCCCTTCTTCTGCCTTCACTGACCTGCAGACAGTAATTAATTTATTTGCAACCCCATCATTTTCCTTGGACACAGCTGTGGTGACTTCATTAGTTTGTAATAATTTCACTCAGTGTGAGACCTACATTAAGCGGAAGCGGGAAGTGGGATACAGATAGAGCATGATTGGTAGGCCAGGGGTGAGAAAATGGCAAAATGCCCCCTGTTGCCCCACACTGATACATTTAAATACACTTTTACAAGCCATAATGAGCTGCCCTTGTTGACTCAGGCGAGGCTTTACTGCTGGGAGTAAAGGATAAAAAAGCAGTGAGAATTGCTGAAGCACAGAGGATATGATGAAATAGATAGAAGGAGCGGGAGAAATGGTATTTCATGCAGTGTGAGTGAGAAATAAGCAGGCCAAGCAAGTGCAAGAAAAAAAAAATCGCCAAGCACGCTCTTAAAAAGTTGCCAAATGGTTCTTAGCTAGCATGGAAGTTTCTAGGGAGAAAAAAAATAAGACCTTTACATTGTGCAGAAGGTTCTTTAGCCTTTTGATGAAATTTCTTGTAAATAACAAACCCAAAACTATTTTGTCTCCAAACTACCAGTAAAACATGAAACAAAAACTTTCCAGTTTCACATGATGGTTCCTTACTAATGTGGATATGCACTCCTTCCAAAAATAGACCTCTTGAATTAGTCAAAGGGAGGTCAGAATGTATCGCTAATGATAGATGAGGTATGGGAATGTAACTTGCCAACAATCATTACTATATATTTATACATAAAATAATACACTTTACATTTGGGTGCACCTATTATTCCAGAAATAAGGAAATACATAAATTGAAATATGGATTTTTAAAAGAAGACAAGAGAAAAGTGCAGCTTTTAGCAGCTTTTTAGCAGCTGTAGCTTTTTTAAAGCTACAGTCTGATACGGATGGATAGTTGGCTCCAGATGTAATTTCACCATGTTTAGTTTTAGCTCTTTTCACCACTAACTGACATCCTGCAGATCTAAAAGACCTACATGGATTACATACATAAAACATATCAGAGATGTATTTGGGGCCCAAAACATTGAGTGACTTGTACACGATGGTTTTGTTTAGAACTCCAGCAGCAGCATTTTGAATTACTTGGAGCTGTCTAATGGAATCCCAGTGAAGAGGGTGTTGCAACAGCCAACCCTGCAGGACATAAAGGCATGGATAAGCTTCACTTGTCTTATTTGGACACAAAATCTGTTTTTAAGGTTCCAAACTGCTGACTTTGTCATAACTTTACCATGGTCACTAAAACTAAGGTCTTCAGTATTGCTTGCAAAATTGGTGAAATTATGTTGTTTCCCAGCAAAAACAAGAGGAAATCAAACACGGTTCAAGCCTAAATGGGTGTTTGCCACTTTGTTACTTTACTCCTTATTAGGTTGTCATTATCATAAGAACGTTGATGTGTTTCAATGGACGCAATACTGTTTTTATTCATTATTTCTCTTTGAAGGGTTCCTTAAAAAGCTAGTTATGGAAGGTTCTTACAGAAATCAACACAGACTCTCCTATGACATTGCTCCAACAAACCTTTTTTTGGCACTGCTGTTTTAAGGATGTAGAACCCAGGAATGCAAGAGGAGAAAGGAGGAGAGTGAATATGGTGGAGTGTTAGCCCTTTGGCAGTGTGCTTTACGAGGCTCAGGTGAAAGATAAAGCCAGGTTATGAGCTCCAGGACTGCCTGCTAAGAGAGTGGAAGCTTTTTGCCTTTGTCTGACTGAGGGGAACTGGAGTTCATACTCATCTGCTGTCTGCACCTATAAAGTCAGTCATAAGCCCTAAGTGACACCCTGATGTATTAATGATCTAAATGTTGGCTGGATATTATGGGAGGATTAAAATGGGGCCTGTCTACATTGTTAACAGAGCTAGGACCTTCATTTGTTTTAGCAGATGCTCCTCCAAGGCCGTCAGCGCAGTTCACGATCATTAGAAATTCTGTGTGCGGCGATAGCTGGATTTGAGCTCCCCTGGTATGGGCAGGGATCTGAAGAGCGAGGCTCAGTGCAATAGTAATTCTTCTTTTATTTCTCCCCAAAGAAACTCTGGAATCAACAACATTACACTCCCCTTTACCTATCCTTTGGTACAGCTGCACAAAGAAAGAGTTATCAGGGTTTACAATGCTGTAATCCTACTCTAAGTCACACTCTTCTTAATCTCCTCATTTCACTGTCCAACCACAGAACTACTGTGGGAGTAGAAAAGCAGGCAAAGAACAGTAATGGCACCGATACAGCTTCGGAGCTAGAAGTTCATGTATGTATGTGTGTTCTAGCATATATTATATAACATCACATGGACTGCTAGGAGAATCCAGGCCTACTGTATCTTTACGGAATGAAGGGTGAATTTTGACCAATCATATGCATGTGAAAAACAGGTAAACTGTATAAAGGTCCTTTAGCCAGTACATTAGCCAGTCATTCCTACAAGACAACAAGTTGTTTTTAACAGGCGCCTTGTTTCATTTGTTTTAAATCATAAGAAGGAATAGCCCCAAAATAGTCTTCTGAGTTGACTTTGAAAAAAATAGCATGGACTATAGAAAGGGGTATATAAAGATATTTGTAAAAAATATATAATTAGATCTTGCTTTACATGCTTTGTGTCACAGTTTGCTCTCGGGGGCTTCTTCCTGGCACCGCTCCGGGCGTGGCGGTGGGAAGTGCAGGCTGTCCAACCACATGTCCTCTTTGTCGGAACAAACGTGGGACAGCTCAGGCTCTTCATTCTGGGAGTCTTCGACATTCTGTCACGGTTTGCTCCGTGAGTGTAGCGGGGAAACACAGGGAACCAGAGAAAAGGGCCATGGTACAGGGAAAACGGGGTTTATTTTTAAAACAGGGAAACCAAAACAAGGCGCGATGGCCGAAAACAGGGTCAACAGAAAATACACCTTACCAGGGAAGCAGGACAGGAAAAACCAAAACAGGAGCATACAGGGGAAATGACGCTATCAGACAGGAAGAACATGGATGACATTAATGTCGCCGTGTCTGAACAGACACGGCGCAGGCACTAAATACAGGGGACACAGGGGTTAAACCAATCAGAGACACAGATCACAATAACAGAAACAGGGACCAGGTGACGGGGATAATCAGACAAAGACAGAGACACGTGACTAAACACCCAGACAGGACACAGGGGGACCCCTAGTGGGTCTACATGGGAACTACACAGAGGAAACAAACAAACGAAACAAAAGGAAACCGAAAAGCCACGGGCACGTGACCAACAGAAAATAGAAAAAAACGGCACGTGACCGGGAACCCGAGGCAAACTTAGTCCGAACGTCACACTTTGTTTTAAAATGTCTCAAATTCAATACAAAAAATATATTTGAACATGCAGAATTACTAAGAAACTTAGAAATCTTGTCTTTAGAGGTTATTGGTTGAGATGATGATCTATGTAGGATGGTCCTCAAGCTCAGTTGACTGACATGTTTTACTGGTTATCACTACACCTGCAATTATGCAATAGTTTACAAGTCTGATATGTCTTGCAGGTGCCTGCTATTAAAGCAGTAATATGTTTTAGTAACTGACTGTGCTGGCAGGATAAACATAAAAAGTGAACTGCTCTGCATGGAGAGTATTTTAAGTCTCAAACCAGATTTCCAGAAGATGACTCTGAGACAGATCCCATAACAAGAGCCAATGGGAATCTTTTATTGCCCCTTGGTTGTTTTTAAAATGCTGAAGGCAGATTGAAAAGCACTTCATACTCTTGTCAACCTTGGCCGATCACAAACAACAAATACAAACCCAAAGGGTGAACACACAGATCAATGCTGTTAAGTCTTTGCTGAAAAACAAAGCAAGACAGCTAAAACATCTCATTCAAATTTGTGTGTGAACTTGCCCTCTTTTAAATAGATACATCCTGCTGTATCTCTATCCCAGAACAATTATGAGCAAAGTAGTCTCACTGTCACCCCTGTCTCTCTTACAGTAATGCCTATGGCTAAAGGCAATGGTTCACAGAAGCACATCTTTATTAATTAGTCCATTTCAACCACCATTAATTTTGACATGGGAAAATCATGCACATTTTTCTTATAGGGCTGGATAATTTGAATTAACTTTTATAGCTTATAGGAACATTTTCTGTAGATTAAATATCAGATATCAGCAATGAATATGGTGCTTATGAAAACAACAAGGACTCTCAAATCCACATCCAAAATGGGAAAATTGTATAAATTGGTTCACAGGTAGAAACAAATAATTCAAAAGTTTGAAAGTTTGATAAATAATCTAAATTATGTAAGGTTAATGATGCTTATCCCAATATAGTTACTGGTGAGGACTGAGAACCTCAAACCTGTTTGCCATTGTGAGTTCTAAGAGTGAATGAGGGCATCAGCAATACTATCTAATGCAGCTTCTATAAAAGATAAAATGTGCAAGGAGTGAGAAAGACAAGTCACACACACCTTCTCACCATTTGAACATAAAACAACTGTAGTAACTCAATCTTGTAGCAGACAGAGAAATACAGGTATTTTATACAAAATGTAATTGTTTGCCACAATTTCTGTTGAGTGGAACATCTGCCAGCAGTAGGTAAAGCTTGTACAACATTAACTGAGAAAGATTGTATCGGAGGGAAGAGCATAGACAGGTCAATTGATAAACCCACTCACATTACAGACAAATGATCACGATGATCATTTTAGTCGTAATTGCATAGCCCTAATCACCACTGTGCTGTCTGACAATTACACACAATCGCAGTTGTGCTTTAGATGTGCACATATATCTATAGAGCAATTTTGCAGGTGCAGTGCTGACTAATCTGTTCTGCTACAAGATGATGGCCATGGCCCTAACAGACAAACAGAGCAGCATAAGCTATGGCAGTCACGTTGCAGGCACAAGGAGGTGTCCAGGCCAGGAGTGTGATTAAGGGAGGAACTTCATTGATGAAGACTGAGGGCGGCCAGAGCCATTTGGCAGAGTCTAGTGTAAATGTCAGCTCCACAGGAAATCAATAAGGCAATATGAGTTCAGAGAAAATCTGCTTGCCTGACGCCACAGCACCTGAAAATGTGTGACATGTGTACCCAGTGTCTTTGTATCTATAACAAAGACAAAGAGAGATAGGGCCCCAGACACAGAAAGACAAATACTGCAGGTAGTGCAACAGTTTGGTTGCACACTTGTATTCTTGCTACAGCATGACACTCTTGATTATAATTGTAATTAAGTAGTCTACTTGTTATGTTGATGATTATATAAGTAATCAAAGTCCAGGCAACAAAAACAGGCTCAAATGTACAAGACAACACAATGAATATTCTTCCAATAAAGTCCAGATTCACATGAGTATGGTTCAATCAGACTCACAGCATGACATGAAAGAGCAGTAGGAGAATTTAATAGTTGCATCTTCATACAAAATGACAACTAATCACTGTCAGTTCTTCAGAAAGACAGATTTTAATAAAAGAATCAAGTTTAATCAATTCATCGTGACAAATGTAGTTTTGGCGTACACAAATTAAAGATTCCGCAGTCGGCGGTGAGCATTATTTTGCAGGCACTCCTTTCCAAATTTCTCCTGCATGTCATCTTGATATCTCTGTCTCATCTCTGGCCAGAATACAGCTTTTGGCGGGCCTAAAAGATGACCTCCTGAGTAAACAGCCAGCCGGCCACAGGTGGAAGGAGATGAGGTGAACGGTTCTTGTGGCTCCAGGGTGTCCAAGCTGGATCCTTCCCCCAGCAGCAAATGTCAGTGCACATGCAAGACCAAAACATGAGCGACCTCCACCTGGACACAGCAGAATCAATAAGACAACGGGCTCAAACACCTGTATCTGACCAGCCAGCAGGGGCACCTGCCTGCACTGCCATCTGGAAGCTGGTCACACCACACCTGCTGGGCCAGTGAATGAAGAGTAGAGCATAAGCAATAAACACCGTCTTCTTGATCCAAACACAGCAGAGAGAGGGAGAGCGCGAGGGGGGTAGAGAAGAAGAGAGAGGGAGACAGAGAGTGAGAGAGGGAGACAGAGTGAAAAGCAGGCCTTGGCTTACAGTTCACACAGCTGTCTTTGAGTGGCTATGTTATTATAAATCAGTCTGGAAGGTTTGGCAGAAGGGAGATGTTTCATACCTCATCAGGATCTCACTGACAAGACAAGGAAGCATTAGCTTAACGCCGATGTTCAGAGTTTTACACACTACCTCAGCACTAAGAAAGTAGTGGAGATATCTGCATACCACCGACCCAAAGATCAAGACACTTGTTCTAACATTTTGCAATCAACACTCTAAACTTTGCTTCATTCTGTGTATTGATTGTAGCTGGCACTGCCCTGTTTAATTGCATTATTTACTATTTGTTCTATGTCTGATTGCATTGTGTGTTGTAGAAACCCAGGTCAGGTGTGTGCAGGGCAAAGAGGTCCTGGAAGAACTTTTTTCCACTGTATATGCACAATGTTTTTACATTTTAAAGCGTCATCATGTTTTGGGAGTCATTGCTGTCAAGTATTTTAAAATTAAAATACTTGGGAGTCAAGTATTTTAGTTGCTTTGTGGTCTGGTGGCAGATGCTGCATATTGGATTGCAAGTACAAGACATGCAATCCAATAGAGGAAGTTGGAAGGAATCAACTGTGCATCAAACTAAACGGTAGTCAGAAGCATTTTATTCCCACAGAGTAAAGATCATTCAGAGTGAGGAAAAATCTCCTAAAACACTCAGTCATTCTATAACATATCTGGAAGGCATTAGTAGTAAACAACCCTTTTGTGTTTGCTGACTAGTACAAGAAGTGAGATGTTTATCACATGTTTCTAAAAATGCTGCCATCGGTCTGTCTGCATCCTATTCTAGAGAGTAGTTTTTGAGACTTGTACAGTTTGTTTAAGCACCTGCAGATGCTTTTACACAGCTTGTGAATTAGTTTTGAACTGATATAATATTCTTACACCAGCGCAGTACTTTGCCATGGTGTTTTGTGAACTTTCCTCCTAGACATACACTGCTGTTTTTTCTGCCGCTGTATTTTAGGCATCATCCGCAAAAAGTAGAGTGCTGCCCGAGCCCTACTGTATACTTGTGTATGGTATATACTTGCATGTTCTTGATTTCCTGAAATTTCTGTATTTAAACATTAACTAGTGGAGGTCAAGTCATTTATGTCTCAGAAAGAAAAAGCCCTCAGACCTGCCCCAGCTTTGATCGAGGTTATTACACCAAAGTATTAAACAGTGGCTGGAGCTTGGAGCTTGGCAATAGGTTATAACATGGGGGGACTATAGCTCACAGGTGAATCGTTCTCAGCAGAGGCTGTCCATCCAAAAGAGTGACAGTACTATCAGTTATTGTCATTATGTCTGATACCACTCTTAGGATGATCACTGTCTGATCGGAGCTGCAGATTGCAGTTCAATCCAGAGTTCAATAGCTGTGCAAGAACTGTTGCAGTTTCTATCCCATTCACCGCAGACTGAAGGAATGGACAGGCAGAGACTGAATAGTTAGGCATCGCTGACAAAAAGAAAAGGAGAGGAGTGAACATGTGTGTGTATGTGTGTGTGAGTGAGAGGGAGAGAGAAAGGAAGACACAGAGAGAGAGAAAGAGAGAGAGAGCAGAAGGAAGAAACAGATAAAAGAAAGATCCTGTATGTCAGCATGTGAATGAAAGATGCAGTGGAGACTGAGCAATTGTTTTCTGTGCTCAATTATCTACTCTTCTCAGCATCAGACTCAAAGCTTCATTTATCAGTTTAAAGGGCAAGTGTGCCAATAAGACCTCCGGGTCTGTGCACTGCCCCTCCTTCTCCCTTTCAGTGGAGGGTAAATTGAGAGATGCTGGTCAATGGGCTGCAGGAAAACGATTTCTTCTGATGTTTTGTCTGTGTTGGGTAAACATCCAAGCCACAAACTTTGGCCAGCGTAGAGGTATTGAGCAGCCTGTTCACCCAGTTCCCTCCCTTTTGTTACCATATCCCCGTGGAGTGTCTGCAAAGGTCTCGGCCTGGACTGTAAAAACGCTTTTAAAGGAGACTCGCAGTGTGAGATGAGGCAGAAGGCTTGGCTTTTGTCTCAGCTCAAGAACTCAGCAAGTCGCTGCTTCATATCTGGACTTCACACCCATACCCCAGCTCCGGCTGGACGTTTTGTAAAGCTCTGGCTTTTCATCTCACAAATCTCTTCCTCCTGCTCTGCCTTTGTGAGCTAAACCCCACTGATTAATGGCGTGTACCATGGGAGTGCAGCACTCCTCACAGTCAACAATGCCAAAAGGATGATTTAGCCATCGTCAAAGCAACTCGCAAACTAGCATTACAAAAGGCATTTCTCTGCATGCAAATGAATCTGTCCCTTTCAGATCTTTTGATGCATCTTTACGTTTGATCTCACCCCGCTTCCCTCACTCTTATCTCGTTGCCTCATCCCCATCTCCAGTTGTTAAACCTTCCACTTCTCCTGAAATAATTCAAAGTATGTCTTTATCCCCCACCCGAAAAGAAACTTATAAGGAACTTAAAGGTTACCATGTTTAAGTTGTTGCACAACCTTGTGAAAACACTCTTAGGAAGAACACAGTGAGCAATATCCATAATCCATCTCTTACAAGGATCCCTGGAGCATTAATTTCCATAACAGTGCTAACTTAGAAAGTATACAAATCTGGTAGCTAACAAGGGCTTATCTTAAAAGCCAGCTTTTTTTTTATTACTGCAACAGTGAATCATGCTCCACTGCAGCACTGCATTTGACTGATATACATAGTTTCCTCAACATCACTTTGCATTTGATTCAGCTTGAAAAGGCTGATCTACATAGACTGTAATATTAAACACACTCCATTGAGTATAAAATTGTAGGATTCGCATTTTACAGATAATCTTTTTTGTTTTACAAGAACAGATTCAAAGATTTCACGTTGGTATCTTTGTTTTGGCCTGAACACCTTATGGCTCTGCACAAAACTACATTTACATTTATGGCATTTATCAGAGGCTTTTATCCAAAGCGACTTCCAATCCCTAACTACAGGGGACAGTCTCCCTGGAGCAACTTGGGGTTAAGGGTCTTG
>JBBJLR010000019.1:11595645-11605648 GCA_037577145.1 Brachypetersius gabonensis
ACACACACACACACACACACACACACACACACACACCACACTTCCCTGGGACATGGGCTTCTCAGTAGGCTCATAACTAATACAGTGGTACTGCAGATTTTGGCAAGCAGAATTGCAAAGAATTGTACAAATACAGCACATGCTTGGTCAACAAGAACATTTTAAAATGAAACGCATGGTATATCAATGACACTTGAGAGCTATCGAAAGTCAGAAATATCCCAGTGACAGAGGAAAGTGTAGGTTTGCAAGCAGGACGGTGCAGTGCAGTAGCCTGAGAGATACCACAAAGGCAAAAAACTCTGTCATACCTTTGTACACTCACTGAATTTTAAACAGCTCAGAGACTCCATAACAGAGCTTCCATAACAGTGTTCTCAGTCCTACACCATCGCACAATGCCTACACTCGTTATTATGTGACATGCATAGAATAAAGCCTAACGCAATACTAGTGCAATAATATTTTAATAATACAATATGTATCAGTGTGTCCACAGTATGATGGAAAGTACATTTTCTTGTTATGTTAACTGTTGCATGCCTACCAGCTCATTGCACAAAGATATAGTATACAAAAGAATAAAGTATGTATCATACATTTTTGTTGATTGCTATGAATTACATGCCCTTGAGTGTTTTTTTTCTTTTTCTGTTTTGCCGCACTGTTTAAAAAACAAGGTGGCGGCTTGTGAAATTAGAAGAGTGTTGCTGTGTTCAGACTTCAGCTAATGCTACTCAGGTCCCATTGTCCATTGCTACATTAGAGGGTCTAAAGAGGGTCAAAAATGTACACTAAATAAGTAAACAAATATGCAGCATACAAATACTCAAGTACTCAAATTACTTAGGGATAAGACAAATGGGGAAATGTAAATATGTAATTGTTCTTTCCAATCAGCCTGGTCTCAATTAACAACAGCAACAATGTCCAGCTCATCAGAATAACAAAATTTCAAACTGGAAACTCAAATGTTACGTAATTCATCTCATGCTGATGATTTTTGCCAACTGTCTTTAAAATCTTGCAATAATGATTCCAAGAAAGCACTTGTGGGAGCATGTGTGTAATCAACATGACAGTTTTACAGTCAAGGTTACACAGATGCCAGAAGAGTATTTTCTGAGATCTTTGTTAAACTCAAAACCCTATCTTTATATCACGTATTGGACTGCTATATATTGGAATGTGAAGCTAAAGGCGGTTCCTGCACATGGACTAGTGAGGCGAGGTAGAGGTGCAGGTGCATGCTCTCGTCATTCTCCACCTCCTCCGCCTCCTCCTCCATTCCCCCTTCCTCACCCCCACCTTTCACTTCAAGCCCAACTCCACAATCACATCAAAATGACAGCTTGATAAGCAGCTGCGGTTGAGGTGAGAGCTCTCCTCTTGGTCCTAAGCATGCAGTGGTCTCCGTGGTTTTTCTAACGCGACATGTTTAGCTGTCTGTACCTAATTCCATTTCGGACCGGTGTCATTCCGAGGCCCGGAATATAACCAATTCCGGGGAGCAAATTGAGGGCCCATCAATTGTGCAAGGGTTGCATTGTCACCCTCAGCTAGGGCTGTGTGTGTGTGTGAGAGAGAGAGAGAGAGAGATGAGACGACTGTGTCGCGGGTCAGACACCATTCTATACCCTCACAATAAATCTGATTTAATATCCATTTTGCCGCCACCCTAGCCAGGGATGCGTCAGGGGAAAAGGCTGGCGAAAGTGGCATAAATAAAAAGTGAAGGAAGCAGAATAGATATTGGAGGCATTGTTGTATTAAATCAGAATAATAAAGCCGTGCATGCACAAATAGGATTTAATAGAGATGTCTGGTGGCACAGAGGAGAGACACACATACACACACGCAGAACCACTCCTGAGACATGGCCAGCAGAGGCATGGGGACACAGCTGCGCCAGCCAGTCTTAATAAAACCAGAATGAATCTCACAGCTCGTCCTTAATGATGGGGCTTGTAACAGCAGACCCTGGACCAGAGCGCTGACTGAAGAATTAAGAGCCACCTATGTAAAACATGGCGGAGGCTGCTCTAGTGTCTGTGAATGTCACAGCCTCTCAGTTCAATCACTGCTGTTTAGCAGGAGAGCCATGGCGTTTGAAATGGAACTGGCTTATCTGACACGTCAGAATAGGTAATAGAAACAGAGCCGAATGTAAACCTATTCTTCATTAGATCACCCAATGAAAAACAGAGTTGCTATTATCAGCAACAACAACCAAGAGTGCTGACAGCCTCAACTTGTGTCAAAATATATCAAGTAGTTGGTAACACTGTATTAATATCTCTTTGTGTGCCATGGGTTGCCATAGAAGCAGCAAGTGTAGCATCTCATTCAACTTTCAAGAGCCACATATGTGGAAAATAAATATCACCAGACTTAAATATTTAAGATGGATACTAGCTGTGTTGTTGTTTGTTTGTTTTTTTGCACTGGGCATCATTTATAGTACTCCCACATGCATCTGTAATCATTTAGCTTCAACTGCTATGTGAGCATTTATAAAGGTATAAATAATAACACACACATCACTGTGATATGGATGCCTAAACTAAAACAGCTATAACAAAGTCAATAAACTCATGTTTAACATTAGAGTGATAAGATGTTGTTACTGTAATTTCAACTGCAATTACTGCAGTTGAATTTAATGAATGAATGCCCAGGCTTGTGCTTTGGCCAAAATAACCAGCATATTGTATCAAATCCATCCTGAGGTGATTCACAATCTCTGCGTCATTATCCCAACTTGCTGCTGATGAATCAGGCTACAGTTAAAATCCCTATTTTTTCCCCTGACATGTTGTATGTGTGAAAGGATGTTTATTTCTGTTTTTCAACACTTGGTGCAAGTGTTAGTCAGTGACATGATCTAAGCATTCATATATTCAAACTACATCAGCCTGGAACAAGTCTGGTCTTAATCAAGCTAAACTAAGGTAAACTAAGACATGGATCAAACTGTGACATTTACATGAACGTATTAGTTTACATGATCATAACAGTCTCAGCTGCACTAATATGAAAACAGTAATGCAGACATTACTCTTTCATCCTCATGCACTTCTTCCATGCCACTGCTACTTGTCTGGATAATGAAGGGCCTGGGCCAGGGTCTCTATTCATTTAACTCTGCCAGTTCTGATGTCCCACAAATAGACCTTTAGTCAATGGACATTTGCATGCCAACTGGAAGCAATACAGGACAACCTGAAGGGCAAAACAGTGTGTATGGGTTTCAACACGCACCGCCCCACTTAATCAGCTCTCCAGAAGGCTTCTAAGCAACAGGCTAAGTTGGAGCACCGTGTTGCCTCCAACATCCCTATCCCTTCACAAACCCATAAAAATTCACTTGTTAGATACTGTTCTCAGTTTCTAACTTGGCTATTTGTCTTCTTTCATGAGCATAAAGTCATCACCACTGGTACTTTTCAGACAGATTGGCAATGAAGCTGTGTGATTTTCCAGCTTCAGAGATGAGAACAGCTTCAGAGAAGTGAAAAACAGCCAAATTCTCAAGTGCAAGAGGTGATTTATAGTATGTATGGTGTACAGAAAAAAGATACTTCCACATTTACACCCTAAAGACTTGAGGATAAGGACATACAAATAGTAAAGATCTACACTCTTAAGAGAAAAGGTTCTATATAGAAATACGGTTTCTCTGATTTTTAAAAATGGTGAAGCAATATTATTTATAGATAAAATAGTAATATAGATCTATTTTTAAAGAGGTCCATATATACCTATTGCCTTTATTAAGGAATCTCTGAAGAGTCTAAATTTAAGGGTGTACTCAGCTTCTATGATTTAAGCTTATCCTTCTTTGTGATATTACAGTTCACCAAATGCTAGTGGTGTTATGTTTCACCTTTAAGATAGTTTGGTTTAGATTAATGTTTAGCCATGATTTCATTTGTATCTTGGTTTAGCTTGGAAAAAGCAACGGCCTCTTTTCACGCATGAGCCAATTGCTCACAGCCCACAGGCTGGGAAACCTAAACACACACCCAGGCCAGCCAGGGTGCAAACGGAGCTTTAATGTGAAACAAAAGACATAACAGTACAAAAAACACAAACCAAGCCACCACCACAAGCTGAAAAATATTACTGTCTGTCTCACTCTCTGCTTCTTCTCCCTGTGGCTTTCTTTCTCTAATCTCTCTTTCTCTTCCCACTCTCTAGGAGAACCTGTGTTTTAAAGAGTCCTGGTCCCTCCCTTAATGCCATTCAGTCTGATGGGTCTGTGAAGGTGCTCTGCCTCCTCATCTCACAGTTGTTACTCTTTTACTCTCTCTCACGCAGTTCAGCTTTCAGTAAAAACTGCTCTAAGCCTTACCTAGCACCACACACTTTTGTCTTCCTTAACTGATTTTTTATAACACGTACTAAAATGCGGTCCACTAAAAATTTCATACCATGACACAAATGCATTTAACCTCAATCAGAATCATGTTGCTAGAGCATGTTTAAGGGGCCGTTTACATATCGCGCCTAAAAACGCGTGGAAAACGCTAGGCGCGTCGCTTTCTCCTTCTTTCCAAAAGTGCTCGAGCACTTGTGCTCCAGAAGTGTCTGTCGTTGCTAAGCAACCATCAGCCGCGTTCTCCATTAATTTCAGCAAAGGATTTCCACCAACGTAAAACCCTTGCTGTAACTCTGCCACACGATTTATTTACGAAGAAAAGAAAAAAACGCCGTAGTGTTTGGGTGCACCCCATTCTTTAAAAACGTAAAAAACATGGAGAATTTCACCAGCTGACCCAGGAGCTCCGCCTGGACAACGGGAGGTTCAAAGCCTGTTTCAGACTTGACAAGAACCAGCTGGATTATATTTTAGGTAAAGTTGGCTTAGAAAAATAATGGGGGCTTGACAAATCATAAAGTTCAGGAAATCCCATGACCACAATGATGAGCTGCTCCTCCATGTTTGTGCTGAGGCATCAGTGTAACGGAAAAGGCGAGGAAGCTAATTGGTTGAAACTTGTCACATGACCCACGGTGTGCTTGCGGCATTCCGAAAAGTTGAGATGTTTTCAACACGCTCGTTTTTATCAGGCGCGTCACACCACGTGCGCGTCTTGACTGCGTCGCTTCCGTTATGAACAAACAATGTACTTGAGCGCGCAAAAGACGCGATATGTGAACGGCCCCTAATAGTGCTTAGAATTTGGTGGCTCGGGCACATTTAACCACTATGGGAATCTTACAGATTTCACTTATGTAGGCTGAGTGCTCTGTCACTGAACTTAGAGCAGTGTGCTCTCTCTGAGATGAAAGGAATCCGTGTATCATGTCACATGTACAACAACCTGAACCATGGACTGCCGAATCACGGGTTTTGGTTTCAGTTCACAATCATAATATCGCTACCTAATGCCATAACACATATTACTCTTTTACTGCTGCACAGATGAGGAGGACCAAAAAGGATATTTTCACTTTGTCTTTTAAGACCAGGTCATGTTAAATGCCATCATCTACTATAATATTATCCATTCATTCACAAATATACCCGTTTTCTCTATTTTATGTACCGATTTTCTGTTGTGGCATAAAAATTTGCCTAGGAAAATCCATTTAAATCCGTTTGAGTCAAGGCGGATTTTTTTTTTTTGCAGAGTTAATCAGGATCTTACTTAATTTATACTTTAAAAACATCTTGCACAAAGCTCTTTAAAAAAAATAAGCCAAAAGTGCTCTGCTTCCTTTGATCCATGTAACTGCAGAACCCTCAGATATCATGGCCTTGGAGAACATTCAGGCAGTAAAAACAAACACCAAATGCCTCAAATCTTTCACCTCAAAGAATGATTCCAGACTGTTGATTTGTTGTATAGGATGATAATCCTATTATGCATTTATCCAGTATGTGTGTATGTGTGTGTGTGTGTGTGTGTGTGTGTGTGTGTGTGGGTGGGTGGGAGTATCTGTTCTTGCAGGGTGCAGGTTAGCAAAGGCATGCTCCCGCTGGAATGGAAGACGGGGCCCAGGGGGAGATTAATGAAGGGGGTGAGAAGCTCAGGCAGAGGTCACCCATTCCTGGCACACAGCATGCAAAAGCGCAGCGCCTGTCAAACACAAGAACAGCCCAGTCGCAGAGAGATCAGGAGAGAGATAAAGACAGGGCACAGAGATCCACAGGGACCAGATTCATCTTTCTTTGCAGTCAAGTGTACAGAAGGCCCTGTAGTCAAATATTGGACAGAGGAGAAAAATCAAGAGCAGAAAAATAGGGGTATGTCTTCAAGGTATTTTTGTAGTGATCCCCATTTGCAGTCTCTGGGATCCCACTTTTTCACATTTTGCTTTATCTCTCATAAATATTACATAATCTCTTGATTACAATTATTTGTTCAGAAAGTAATTAGTAGTGACAGTAGCAGGCTTTCACATTTATGTGTTTGTCACGGCAAACAGAATGCAAATTGGTTGTTTATTATTTGTTTGGTTGAGGCAAATGCATGTCAATAAAGGAAGGGAGAAACACATTTGCATTCACACATTTCAGTGGTATTACTGAAACAATGAAAGCTTTATCTTCTAACTGATGCTTTAAAATCTTTAGAGGACTGCACTGAGCTGATAGATCCATGTCTATGTTTCAGTCTAAAACCAGATAACTGTGGGCAGGCCCAATAATTTCTACCTGTGGTGTCCGATGTTATTCATTAGCTAGAAGTCCATGATCAAGACTAAGAACTCGTCCACACGGACGTTCGAAATGAAAGCATTCTGAACGCCTATAGACGTTTTTGTGGCGTTTGGTAGCGATGATCGACGTCAGCGATCGACGTCAGCGAGGCGCTCGACTGGCGTCTGACGCCGTTTAACGCCAGCCTGACGCCCAGTCTGTAGTTTCGTGTATTATTTTGACGCTATCCGAGCCGGCCGAACACCGGTGCTGAACGCCCGTGTGCACGCTTTGATTTGCTTCAATGAGCAGAAAAATGGGCGGCGTTCAATAGGCGCTCACCTGGCGTCAGTGTGAACAAGACATCCGTGTGAACGAGGCCAAAATTGTTGTTTTCTCCCTACTGAAACACACCTGACCCAGCAGTGTAGACGTTGCAAAGTTAAACAAGCTTCGCAGAACACTGGTCTACATGCCTACCTTTTTAAATGTATATTTTCATATATGTGTACTATATATAAGTGCAGTATAAAGGATATGCTAGATTGACCTTGTAAAATTTGAGAGGAAATAATCTTGCATAGTTTTGTGATCATTAAATCAGGTGCGCTCTATGATGAAAAAGTATAGGATGTCCAGGACTGGGTTTGGAAACCACTGCATTACCGCCTCATTACTTCCTCATATATGCTATACACAGTGTTCAATGCTGGTCCTAAAAATAGCTGTTAAACAGAACTCAACTTACAACTTTCAGGGAGGAGCATTGGGTTATTTTATCCATGTAGACAGAGGTAGCTGTATCTGTGAAGCAAACTGGGCTTGCATATCTTTGGACCCTATGGGAAGTATCATTCCTCAGCAGGGATGCCCATGGGGTGAAGCAGCCTGATTTAAACAGCTTGGGAAGGAGCCTCCAGTTATTGGTGGGGAAATGGGGGGCTGTAATTAACGAGCACACCAGTAATGACTAAAAGGGGAACAGAATTAGGGAGTTCACACTGTTCAAAGAGGACGATAATTACATAGAGCATTTTCAGGATTACTGGAGGAGCAGGGGACCTACTAAGACTAGGGCTGCCCACCGCATTGACCTTCACGCCATTTTATTTCAGGGCCATAGAGGAGCAGAAGATGTGCAGACAACATGAGCAAGTCAATAATATAGACTTTCTACTGCACACACCACAGCACTGTTCTTAATTAGACCCATTCAGGCAATCAAGGGCTTGATTAGCACTGTGAGGGCTTCGCAAAGAGCAAAAGACATGTGAATAGGGATGGATCTGTGCCCTAAGTGACCTGTGCTGAAAGCTGGCTGTGTTTACAAAGCCCTCATCATTCTATGCTACCAGATGGATGGTTTGAGAGATCTGTGGTTAACCTGTCCATCTCTCTGTGGTGTTTTTAAGAGACAGAGAGGGAAAAAGAGGAACATCTGAAGCTGAAGACCCAGGTCACCTCTCCATGCCAGACTGAGTGTCTGAATGCCCCTGCAGGGTCAGAAGCCATAAAGGGTAACATGTTCCTTCACTTCTGCTGGGAGCTGGCAGCTATAATAACGCTGGAAAGCACCATTACCTCATACTGAAATTGCACACACTATATAGCAGACAGAGGGCCAGACGAATCAAACCTTTTGCACTAGGTTTTTAAAAATCTGCTCAACAAAAGCATTGGAATTTTTTAGGCTAACACAGTTAATAAAGTGTAAGATCAACACTTCATATGCAACTGATTGAGGATTTTGCACATCTTTTAAACTGTACTTGTCTCTCATTCTCACAAGTAAAGTGCAACTAGTAGCTGGCGCTATGTGCAGTTTGCATGATTAGTTACAGCATTAATAAACTAAATGTTCATTATAGATGCATATTAAGTGCACACTGTGGTTTTATAAAGAAATATTTTGAGAAAATGAGAGAGGAAGGACTGCATGAGACCAGTCCGACTCTCTGTAGTTCCTAGTTTCACCTGTCTCTATTTCTAATTACTACACTAGGGACGAAGTGGTGTATTCACTAATCGATGCCATTTCACCACTTTTTCACTTCTGTATGAAATCAGCACCATGGCTCACCAGGAATTACCCCATCCATTTCAGGCACTCGGCTCACCATTTCTCCAGTCCAGGTGGTCCAAAGCTGGAACTAATACAAAGTGCTGCTGCATAATATAAACACTTTCTGAATAGATTATCTATTCATTTCAAGTACTGTGGTGTTGAGTTCTCCCCAGGCTCTAAAAGAAATTTCCAGTTCAAAATTAGCCTGTTGTGATGTTCAGTTGAAACCAAAAGTTTACATACACTGTATAAAAAGCAGTGATGGGCAGTTATCGGTGTTAATGTGAGACTCTTATCGGACGAAAAAAAATCGCCGTTAACCTATTCACAAAGTTGGGTTGGTTGGGTTGGTTGGTTGCGTCACTAGGACAGAAGGACAAGGGGGCTTAGCCTTAGCCCCAGGTCTGTAGGAAGGAATTAGCGTGAATAGAGGGATGAAAACATTTCACCATACCTTTCCTTTCACTTAAGGAAACAAGTGAAGTTAAGCAGTGAACAAATATGGACACTCATAGTATTGTTCTGTTAAACTAAGTACAAACGCCGCTACCAGAGAAACTGAATGTGCTCTGGCTGGTACTCTAACAAGCAGCGCCGTGTTGCTTCGTCTGGGTCCTAATGCCCGCCTGCAACTTACAGCAGCTTCAATTCATAGTCTTGTTTCTATTTGTAAAGTGCGTATCTGCGCTCAGTGATATCTTGTATGAAATGTTTGAAGGTATGAAAGGGTTCAGACCTTCGGCAGAATTCAAATGAGTCATTTTAATCTAGATTAATTCCAAGATTACAGTGAGATTAATCTAAATTTTAAAAAATTATCTATGTCCACCCCTAATAAAAAAAACATAACTTATTTTTTCTTACTGTCTGATATTAAATCATACAAAACCCTTTCGGTTTTAGGTCTGTTCGGATTCCCAAAATCATTTCTATTTGCTAAATGTCAAAATAATATGTGAGAGAATGTTTTAGAGATTTTTTTATTACTTTCTTCAAAGTCAAAAGTTTACATACATTTGCTTAGTATTTGGTAGAACTGCCTTTAAACTGACTGACTTGACGCAAACGCTTTGGGTATCATTCCACAAGCCTCTCACAACAGTTTAATGGAATTTTGGCCCGTTCCTCCTGACAGAACTGGTGTAACTGAGTCAGGTTTGTAGGCCGCCTTGCACTCACACGTCTTTTCAGCTCTGACCACAAATTTTCTAGGGGATTGAGATCAGGGCTTTGTGATGGCCACTCCAAAACATTGACTTTGTTGTCCTTAAGCCACTTTGTAACCAATT
>JBBJLR010000019.1:11612663-11641078 GCA_037577145.1 Brachypetersius gabonensis
GTGTGTGTGTGTGTGTGTGTGTGTGTGTGTGTGTGTGTGTGTGTGTGTGTGTGTGTGTGTGTGTGTGTGTGTAAACATATGGTTGTGGAAAGTGGAACCACAGCAGATAAAGAGAAAAACTTGTCCTGCATGCAGAATACACCTTAACACCACATGTTGAAACATTAAAAGTCACATATCACAGACAACTGAACTGTCCTCACTATCTTCTCAGCCACTCAAGAGAAGAGGGAAACATGCATCAAGACTCTTCTCAGTCTTGGCTCCCCAGTGGTGGAATGAACTCCATCTTCTGGTCCGATCGGCAGAGTCCTTCACGGTCTTCAAACGTCGCCTTAAGACCCACCTTTTTAAGGAGCACTTTGGTGACTAACCATGTCCCTTTCCTACTGCTTACTTATTTCTAAAAAAAACCCAAAAACTTCTCTATGACTTATGTTGTTCTTCTCTATGGCTTATGTATTATTGGGTTAGGTGTTGGACAGTTGTTGTATAGATGCTCTGACTGCAGTATCTTGGTTAAATAGTTGACATGGATTTACGCTGCCAAATGCCATAAATGTAAATGTAAAGTATTTGACATAGTGTGTTGACATTTCTGAGATTTGACAACACAACACGGAGATGGCCAATAGTATGAGACCCCATTAAAAAAACTAAGGGAAAAAAGTCACCAAAAAGTTATGCCCAGTGAAATGAAGAAATTTTCTTTATGATGATTCTGCCCTATTTACATAGGTAACTGTTTAAATCTGAGCAGCATTTGACCTGTTAAGACCTTTCAACACAAAGGTCAGTGTCTCATCCTGTTTGTTAAAGTGTGTGTTCAGCCCTCAAGCAGATCTGATCTACTCATCAGTCACACAGGCATCTGCACAGTTAGACCTTAACGTGATTCTGATATTCACATGAATCATTTTTCACTAAATCTATTTCACTCAAATTGTTGGATAATCGATTGATAAATTGTGTAATAATATTGTTTTTAAATCATTTTCATAATATTTTCAAAATTTTCAACAATGCCACGTTATGTCCTGTGTTTCCCTGGTCTTATTATGATTATTCCCTCGGCAGATGTTTTCTGTTCTGTTTTTTGCACTCTTGTCCTCTAGTACACCTGGCATTGCTGCAAATAATGGTCTCAGACTTTGGCAGCTCTGTATATGAAATCTAAAATACAGACAGTTTAAATTGAATTAATTTACATATGCAGCACTTTAGTCTTCAGCAGTTTAGCCCACTCATTCAAGTCTTGAGGGTTTTCACTGTTAAACGAAGCACCATGCACAACAACCAGTCCGAACAAGGCCATTTACTAATATCTCTAAAGAGACCTTTGAAAATGGTCATATAACATCTCATTATTTACTAACACCTATTTTGCTTCTGGACAATCATTTTATTAGCTCCACAGATTGTATAGGTTTTATTTGTACAGATTGTAGTTTCTCTGCATCTTTTGTTATCCCGTTCATTAATGGCCATCAGCATGCAGGTATTATTCGGACGGTGGTGACAGTGACATGGTAGTGGCATGTTAGCGTGTGTGCTGCCCTGAGTGAAAAATCCCACCATATATTTAACCTAGTTACCGTGAAATCACTGAAAGAAGTAGAAACTATTACTAACTACAAACCTTTAGAAAGGGCTGCTACTAAGAGACGTTTCTCAAAATGTATGACTCATTGGAATATCCTTTACTGAACATGTTTAGTCAACATTTTATTATCTGATCTGCTTATCCAGGGTCACCAGCTGGAGCCTATCCCAGCTTTCATAGAAAAAAATTGAGAAACACTCTGGACAGGTCGCCACTCCATTACAGGACAAGCACACAGACAAACATGCACACACATTCACACTTAGGACAATTTAGCATCTCCAGTTCACCTTACATGTGACTGTACATCTCTTTCTAGGTCACTAGGAAAGCTTTGCCTTAAAAGAAAGGAACACTGGTATTGTTTCATAGTCCTCAATCATTCACATGTAGTACTGTGTACAGAAGAAGTAAAAAAAAAAAGTCAATGGTTACTATAATAAATGTGCTCTGTAAAAATTATACAAGCTCTGCTGCTTTTACTGTTCCCAAACCCTTCCCAATCAATAGCCTAGCAAGATGAGTGCAACCACCTTCACAGCTAAAATAGTATCATTTTAATCAGCTATTGATAGCAGGCCGCACCAAAACATATTAACTGGTGGATTCATATAAAGTGACCCAAGATGACACACAACCTTATTTGCAGAGCTGTTTTCATACAAGCAGCAGGTTTGACAAGATTTACAGACAGATGACAGAGTTTAAAAATAATCAAATGGATTAAAGTTGAGTTGATTTTCTTCTTTTATCTTTAATATCAGAACAGTAATATCAGAACAGTATATGAAAGTTAAACAATTTAATTAATTAAAACCATCTGAGGCAATTACACAGATCAAAAGTAAAATCTAAATACATAAAAGAAAGGTGGCATTATAATATTAATATAATTAAAAGCTAAATAAAGTGTGATGCTGAGCTTGACTGCTGCTATATAAAGCATTAATGACATTCACACTAATTACATTCACATTCATGACATTCACATTAGCTCTCTCACATGATGGCTGGTGACAGCACATACTGCTTATATTTATGCCCACTCTCTGTTCGCCTCCAATTAGCTGTACTCTATTTCACACGCAGTGGAGGAAGCCATTTGAGTACAGCACTCATTCACCAGCTCTCCACCATCTAACCCTGTCTCGCCTCCGATCAATACTGAATCTATCTCCATCTCATCCTCTCCTCTAACCCTGCTCTCATCATTCTCCCTTCCTCAGCACTGCCTTTGCCTCCTGGGCTAGGATTAGAGTGGCTCAGACTAGTCACATTTCTTTCCATTTTATAATGCATGATGGTCTTGTTCTCCAACACTGATCCTGGATCAGCTCTTCTATTTTTAGTAGCCCTGCTCCTTAAAGTAAGCACTCATCCAAATATTTCCCTTCCTTCAGGACTCAAAACTTTTTCCCTCCATGTGCTCAGCACAGAGGTTTCAGACATTTCTCTCTGTGTGTCTCAATCCAGGCCCTCTGACACACACACCCAGACGGACGGTTTGCTGTCCCATATGGAAATGATCTATATAAAATTTACAATGTTTAAATATGCTGTATTAGCAGTGATGGGAATAACGGCGCTATAAGTAAACGGCGTTACTAACGGCGATACTTTTTTTTGGGAACAAGTAATCTAACAAATTACTGTTTCCTCCGTTACACCGCCGTTACCGTTACTGACAACAAATGCGCGTTACTTTAACTGAGAACAGTGAAGCGGTTTTCATGCGAGCAGCATCTCTCTCCTTCTCTGGGGTGTGTGTGTGTGTGTGTGTGTGTGTGTGTGTGTGTGTGTGTGTGTGTGTGTGTGGTAGAGGCTGCCTTTTTTTTGGGAATCCTGCGGGGACCAGGAAACAAAATTACTTTTAAAAAAGTGATTGGGACGGGACCGGGAAAAATGTAAGCGGGAGTGGGCGGGACCGGGAAATTTAAGTGGGTGGGACCAGGATTTTTTTTTTACGTAACTGACAGATTTTAGCCCAAAAAAACAATAACAACACGGGAGTGGGAGGAAATGGGAGTCATTCTTCTGGTATTGGGACGGGACGGGATTTTCCCCCAGTTTTTTAATGGGATTGGGACAGGACGGGATTTTTTTTGTGGGAGTGGGATGGGAGAGTTATCCCACAACAACAATAAAATAGTGTAGATTAGTGTACAATGTTTAATATTTATTTTACAGCTGTATTAAATTAGATTTTTTTAAAGTAATGCAATAATTACTTTGCCTGGTAATTAGTTACATTTATAATGATGTAACTCAGTTACTAACTCAGTTACTATTTGTGAGAAGTAACTAGTAACTGTAACTAATTACTTTTTTAAAGGTACGTGCCCAATACTGTGTATTAGAACCTCATATGTAGTTTATAGGGAAGTCAAACTGCATATTAAATGCATACAACATAGTTCTGAAACGTATAAGCAACATATAAGCATTGTAGATGTGTGCTTTATTCATACATGATTTTGCATTATCAACTGGATTTCCTTGAAGGCTTCAGTCAACCAGGATAGGTAGCAACATATCCAGCACCTCTCCACTGAGCATGGGGCCTCTGCAAGACTGTGTCCTCAGTCTGCTGCTGCTGCTGCTTACACTAATAACCCATTACTGTGCGAAGATGCAGAGCTTCAACCACATCATGGTGGCCCAACTGATAACGCAACCATAGTGTTTTAGTGGGAATGATGAGGCAGTATATAGAGAGGAGGTACGACTGGTCATGCACTGGTGTGGAACAATCTTTATATGGACAAAACAAAGAGATGGTTGGTTATTTCAAGGGAGCATACTGTTTTTCATTCTCACCTCAACATTATTGGTTGTTTTTTGGAGATTGCCCACAACACCAACTACATTGACAATAATGCCCCGTAGTGTCTATTCCTGCATACATTTCCCCATCCTCACCATGTTCTACAGAGGGACTATAGAAAACAAACTGAGCTGCTGTATCATGGCCTGGTTTGGGAATTGCACCTCCTCAGATCACAAAGATCAGCCAGAACGTTTATCAGTGTCCCTCTCCCTTCTGTCACCGACCTTTACACCACAGGCTGCAGCCGCAAATCCACATGCATTGTGAAAGACCCAATTTCCACACTACTCACTTATTCTGTCTGTCAAAAAGCTAAAGTTAAAGTGGCATAGGTTTTTCACAGCTGCATTCTTGGAGAAGTGGCAAACCATGGATGATACAAGACCACTTCCAACATAACCTCTGATTTATCCTAAACACACATGCTTACATAAACTCAACAAAAAAAATACATATCCTGTTTGTAAGCATGAACACACTACTAGTGTACCTTTTTTGTTCTGTCTTAATTCGGGAACAGTTTGTACCCCAGTTCCATCAGACTATACAACACACAGTAACTGTGGTCCTCTCTGTTTGTGCAATACATCTGTACCTCACCCAATGTGAATATTGTAGCACACAACAATGCACTCCTTACACTTGATACTATGCAACTTAACCTGTGAATAGTTATTGTCACTGCACTGCTTTGTCTTTCATGTCTTTATGTTCTATCTGTGAAGAGGGTGTTCAAGTAAGAATTTCATTGTGCTCTGTACATATGACAATAAACTTCAACTTCAACTGAAAAAGTTTCTGAATTAATGTTTTAAAGACATTTGAGTTTCACTTGAATGGTTAGAAATGCAGCAGCTGTTGATTGTGTAATTGTAGTAGGGTGTGTCATTGGCCTGTTTTTGGGATGCTGTGCTTTGGGATCATGCTTTATATTCATGATGTATAACTGTGTTAATGATGTTTGACTTTGTGTCTTACACTGTAGCACTGATCATGTACAGGTCAGGTTTCTTGTTTATTTGGGGCTATATAATATGAGCAATATGCTACTTTCTGTAAATGCATGATGTGTGTATGTGTTGGTTTTATGTGCTGTGGAGTAACAAGGAAAGCTAATTTGAAATTAAAGCCCTATCTGCTTTAGGTGTCACTTCCCACATATGTGCTAACACACAAACAACAAATGTCATGTGAATTTTCACTTCTCCAGTTAACACTTGTCTCTTCCATAGCAGTTCCCTCATTAAGGTGCAATTAAGACAAGCATGTTTTTATCAATTAGATCATTGTTTATACATTGGGGATCTGCAGGTCATAGTCTTGGTATGCTCATTGTTAGGAGTCTGTGCTCACATTGTTAGGAGTGAAGTTCCACTGCATTCTATTAAATTACAGCAGAATTCAGTCACTGATACATAAAAAAATGACAATTTTGTCTTTACAATCATGATGATGGGAATGGGGTGCAATGTCTATGTATGTAATGTATGTGCACTTAATATAGCTGTGTGTGGTAGGTTTTAAAGGGTAACAACACAGTCCTCCATGCAACAGACTGGGGTTTGATCCCCGCCTGGGTAAGACTCTCAACACTATATTTGCCTATATTGTAAGCCACTCTGGATGCAAGCACCTGCTAAATGCATAAATATAAACACACCACTGTGAATGTACCCCTCCAAACAACCTCTTCATATGTATGTTCAGCAGAAATTTTGAAAAATGAAACTGTTTTTGTAGTTAATTAGTTCTTGCCATCCAGAAAATGACAGAAAACTTCAATAATAGTAATAAATTTATGGAAAAAATTATGTTTTTATAAACAAAAACCAAACATCACAATTATTGGCACTCTTGCATTTAGTGCATAATTTTACACCTTATCATTTTTTCATGGGAGTGAAAGATGCAGAACAAGCAATCTGAGACCACACCCCATTCTTTTGGAATCTCCTTTTCTGCTCAGGTGTTCGGTTAAGAGCAGCTCAGGGAAGTAGAAGGGGAATGCCAGAAGTTTATTTCTGTAATCATTTAACATTTTTTCTTCTTTGAGTGGATATGGACATATGTTTTGACTCAATGACCTGCTAGAAAATCTGTATACAGTGGCAGACAGATTTTCATTTCAATTTCATTTAAAACATATCTTGACAGATTCTCCACTATAAGCTTTATTTATTATCTTTATTGTGTTACAAAAAGCCCTAATGTGGCTGCAATAGCATCTAATGAACAGTAGATGCATACATTTAAAGTTAGATAAGCTGCAAATGTAAAAAGAACAGCTTCCAATGAATTTGTCCACAAGGAAGTGGCTGAGGATATGCTTGGGGATTTGGTGACCCCAAAATACCTCTGCAAACCTCCAACCACGACCTTGGAGAAGCCATCCTTTACACTGTGCATGAGGACAATCTACACTAGCATACTCCTCCAGATAGGTTCAGTACAGCTTCAGTTGTTAATGGTGGATAAAGGCATGTTCATGTGTATATTCAGGTGTAAGTATTTTTTATAGCCATTGACTGATTCATGAAGGTCAGCACACTTTTGCTTCTTTTCATTATTATGTTCTGGATTGCACTGAACACAAGGACTCTACATCTGAAACAGAAAGAGAAATAGAGATGGATACAGAGACACAAAATGGTTGGAACCAATATTTCAAAGAAAACACTTCAAGCCACAATCAAAGAATGGGAATATGGCCTCTGTGCCAACTCATATTTATACTCCCAGCAAATTTAAACTTCACATTTCTCTCATTTTTAGTAAGAGAAAATGCTTTACAAGGCAGACCAACTTGTGTTTGATTATATAACTCACGACCATCTAAGCTAATTCTTCTGTTACCAACTGGAGAACAGATGCCATGTACCTGCAGCCTGAATAGAACTGAACAGCATGGGGGGAACTGCTGCAGTAGCAGGGACAAGTTTTTTATTGGCTGGTTTTACTGGCTGTATTTATGATATCAGTCACTGATCATATCTCTTGCCACAGCCATTCTTACAATGATACTGCCATTTCTAAAGCCATTTCTGTAACTTGTCCAGGTGAACGGCCGACGGCCACAGACTGGGAAGGCCTAAACTCACACCAGGAGCGCACACAGACACAAAAAACAACCACAAATCGGGGCTGAACTAAGCCACAGGTTCCCCTTTCCACCGTTCTCTCTACCATCTCTGGTCATTCTCCTTGTCCTCTGGCCTATGGATTTGAACCTGTTTCATTCAGAACAGGTAATTCAGTAATTACACAACAAACTATGACATGAATTATGTAATTGTGTAAAGATATTTGAATTACACCATGAAACCACAATAATAACTCGTGACTACTAAGGCTTAAGGGTGTTAAACTATTTGAGGAAAACAAATGAGTGATGCAAAAAGAGAGCAAAAAACTCCCAAATGGTGGGCGAAAAGCCATCCCCAGCAGCGAGCAAAGAACAAGCCTGTCCTCATTAGAACAAGATCAGCTAGACAGTGGATCAAGAATAGGTCTCTTCAACCACCTCCACCATCTGGGGGGAAATCCAAGTCAATTAGGAGAGATCCTAGAGAAGCTGAAGTCTGTGTATGTGTGTCTATTCATGCACATTCTTCTGTTGCTGAGTGCATGGCTACATCTATGAGCCAGTGGAAAGTGTGTGCACTCCATCAGGTGTATGTGTGTTTAGGGCCCTTTGATGGTACATTAGTGGGAGTGGATGCGTGTTCCAGCTCACTTGGCTGTATGTGTAGTTGTCATTAGGTAAAATTATGATGCTGGAAACGCTGCTTGAGGGCACTTAAGCTGGCGATAAACGCATACATGTACTAAAACAAGGCCAGGGACCATCAGCTCAGGGACATGCTGCCTTCTGGCCTCTAATCAGCTCACACCTTCCACACACACACAGACACTGTATATCTTGTGTTCCAGCCAAAAAATTCTGTGATGTTGGGAAAGTATCTGACTCAAGAGTCAAGCAAATGATTACTCAAAAATAATAATTTTAAAGTTTTATGTATTTTTTCCTTGGCAGTTTACATACCCTGTTATATTAAAGGAACAAGAAACCAATGTTAATTATTTTCTCATACACCAGATATAGTGAATTAGCCAAGATATGTTCAGTGTATAAATTTAGATTCAGTAACTTAGAAAAATTAGGCTAAGGTTGCTAACAAACTCTTGAATCAGTCCTCGAGCTTTTCTGTAAAATTATCCCCCAAATGTATCTCAGTCCTCTCAAACTGTATCCAGCTTAAGGTGGTGCAGACTTTGTAATGTGGTTGTAACTTTGTAATGATAACCATTGTCAAAAACTGACTCTAGATCAGCGGTCATACTAATGATATGGTTTGTAAGTACAGATCCAGTTGTCTTAAAGGCTCCACATACAGTGAAATTTGTTTAATCACACACTCCAAAAGCAACTTTTGTGTAAAAACCTTGAGTAAAAAGCAAAATTCCTTGAAATAAAAAATAAAAAATATAAAAAAAAATTTTAAGTCTATGAAGCTATTTTTCATTAATTTTAAAGAAAGCAAAAAATATGATAAGTGAAAAATTGTGTAAATGCCACACCATCTATAGTTGAGACCCACACTGATGCTGTGTTTGACTGAGAAATGCTTTACAGTGTGGAAGGAAAGTGCTTATTTAATTTATGACTTACAATGACTTGAATGTCTTGGATGATGTTCGACAGGAAATTCTAACACAACTGCCAGAATTATAATTATATTTTTTATAAAATGGTGACAGAAAATCTTTTCAGAACATTTGTTCAGGGTCTTTTTTTTATTATTGCGTTACTTATTATTTTATTACACACTAAGTATATAGTAACCAATAGATTGTAAGATATAGGGCTGCACTAAACAGTTTATATTGCTGCATTTCGCCCTCAAGATTTGATTTCACCATTTGATTTTCCTACAATATAGAAAGCAAGCTTTGAATAAAGAAAAGTAATCATATTGCTGCATAATCTACTAACGCCACCAGAGCTAGAAGGCAAGAGGAGTGTGGTTTCTGATTGATGATGGCAGTTTGCAAAATTTAGTGCTCAAATAATGTGACTGTATTAAATTAGCATCCTAACCTGTGCATTTTTTTTTGAAGACACACTCGGCATGCTTCTGTTTGTTTCATTCCCAGTAAACACAGTCATGTCATATCTAGAGGGCAGAGAGGAGGTGTTTACAGCTGACCTAGAAACATGTCACATAATATGCCATGCTTTTTATTATGCTTTGCACACACAGACCAGTTCATCTAAATGCATGCAGATATTGACATTTTCCATTCTGTGTGAGGCGTAGACTGATGCTGCTGGTGCGATAAATGCATGTCTAAGTGTGTATACACCAGATGACATCCATGTTGTAACTCACATTCTCCATGTCTGATTATGGGAGTCATCATGGAGCAAGAGACAAAAATTCAGTGGAAATACAAAACATGCTTTGCTTTCCACTTCCCTTTCAAGTGTTTCCACTTCACATGTAGTGTCAAATCTGTATTAAAAAAAAAATAGCAGGGGGTGGGTCACATGCTGATGATGCAAATCACGTCCAAAGAGACCTCTTGAACCACTAGATTAGAAGTGATAGATCAAAAAAGCAGGCAGCATATTGTACTGAATTTGAGGACTCTTCAGCAATAACAGAAAAAAGAGGAGGGGGGCAAAGAGGGAGAGACAAAGGGGCTGGAACCAATACTTCAGAGAAAACACTTCAAACCAAAATCAATCTACTACTGATGCATCCTTGTTGTTGACATGATAAATAATAATATGATGCAAGGCAATGATAGAAGTGGAGATGAACAAGCATTTTTTGTTGTTTAATTCAAATGAACGGTGCATTGCTCTGCAAAAAAAAAGTAGATGCCTACATATGGTAAGTATTTAAGCATTTGATATGATTAGTCCACGTAAGCCAGGTCTACTCAACTAGCTTTCAACTTGATTTTTTTATGGCCCGCAAGAAGTCCAGTAAAAAGTGTGCGATTCGTGTGATATAATAAAATCATTGGCTGGTAGTTCTCTGCTACTTTCGCCACGATTGGTGATCTGTTGTGTTGTTTAAAATGAGCCAATCCGAGCACAGAAGTTGACATATTATTAGCCAATCGCAGCCGAAAGAGGCGGGATTTGTCAGAAAATGGGTGTGAAAAAAGACAACGCAAAGCGTACAGAATTCTAGTTAAGAACCGGGCGACGTTAAAACGTCAAGTTTTGACACAGCGCTCGATGGGCCATTGGGCATACCGGACATTTGCTTGGTGGGCTGATGGTAAATTCGTGTCGGCGTGGAACTCTGTCAGCACCTCTCACCACCCGCTCAGCCCCGGATGAACGATATCGAGAGGGGCCCTGGCGCGGAATTCTGTTAGCCCCACCCACACACCGTTAGCAAAAAAATGTGCCATTCACATGAATGCCAGAGGGCAAAGAAATGAAATGCACAAAACAGAGAGTTTGAACAAAATAAACCTGCCATCATATTGTTTCAGGAAGAGGCTGAACAGTTTACAGTGCTGTCATATCTACACCTGAGGGCCATTTGTCAAACTCATGGAAGGGAAGGCAGGGGGAGGGGCAGCCTTTTAGACTGACAGCTGAGCTGCTACACCAGCAGAACATAACATACGAGAAATAATGCATTGTTGTGTGTGTGTGTGTGTGTGTGTGTGTGTGTGTGTGTGTGTGTGTGTGTGTGTGTGTGTGTGTTGAGTGGGACAGGGGGATTCAGGGATATAGTTAAGTGAGTGAGTAAGCTATAGTACTATGCCGCAACATAGTTGGAGGAATAACAGAACACTACAGAATGATACCAAAGGCATCAGAGCAATCAGTGCCCTTTACAAATTAAAGGGGCTAAAAAGAACATTGAAGCCATTCAAAGGTTGTTGCCAGAACCTTACATCGAAGCTATGACAAACGTATATTTGGTTCTATTGCTGTAATGATGAGATAAGGAAAGACATATAGTTGTGAACATGGATTTAATACTAGAAAAACAAACAGAACATAGAATGAACACAGGTTAATTACGTCTAATAAAGTAAAATAAATAAAAACACTGAACAGAGACACAAACACAGACACAAAACACAGCTAGCTTGAATCGATAAGCACTGGGACAAAACACAGAGAATCAACAGAGACTGAAACACAGGGGTATATATACTATGTATCGACATCGAGACAGCAAACACACATGGCAGACAGACACATGGTGGGGTAAAAAAAAAACAAAAAACAAGGGCACAGGGAACAGGGAGGATGTGAAGAATGACATAGGCAAAAAAACAGGGAGAACATTACAGAATTCCCCCACTAATAGCACAATTCCTGCAGTAGAAATATAAACCCAACTCTCTCTGCCACTTACACCTTGCAGCAGTTCCATGTTCTGAAACTCACTCTTATTTGTGGGTGAGCGAAAACTGGCACAATAACTCCTAGCCCTCCTGCACACAAACCTCTCACAGCTAAGTCTGTCTAACAAAGTCTTGTTCACTACAACTATTTTGCCGTTGATTTTTTTTGTAATGATGAGACAAAGAGAATGATTGAGACGCAAAGATGGATTTAATATTAGAAAATGAAAAACAAAACGAGAATTAAACAGAGCATTGGACAGAGTCGTAAAGAAAAATAAAACAAAATACTAAAACAGAATAGAGATTCACAGCGGTGGACAAAGGCCAAACCAGACACAAAGACAGAACACAACAGCAAAACATAGAGCAAATCAGAGATGGGGACTCGAGTCTGAGACTCGCACAACCAAAGACTTTAGACTTGACTTGGACTCGAGCACAAAGACTTGAGACTTGAATTGGACTTGGTAAAAATGACTTGTGAACATCTCTGGAGCAAACATGAATCAGTAAACACTGGGGCAAAAACTTAAAGAATCGTCAAACACAAATTGAAAAACAAGAGTATATATACTACCTAGAGGATGGACTGGGATGACACAGGAACAAGACATGTTTGGAAACACTGAGGAGGAGATAGGACAAGGATGAAGACTGACATAAATACAGCAACAAACATGGCTCACAGATACATGGTGGGGTAAACAAAAAAATGGCACAGGGACAACATAAACACCAACAAAGATACGAATAGGGAAAATATTACAATTGCTAATTTTTGCAAATGCAATATGCCTTGCATTGCGTCTAAAATAATTGCTTCAGTTGAACTACATGGATACCTGGAACAAACACCCCCTGGAACATCTTCTGGAACTGTGATTGGTACAGAGCATAGAAAAACACTGATTGGTTAGAGTGCTCACTTGTATATCGCAGCCTTCTGAAAAATATATGTAATGACAATGCCAAATTTTTGATTACAATTAACAGATGATATATTGCTCAGCCAAAACAATCAGTATTTGACTGTACTGATGACAGGCTCAGAAAGAAATGGGTGTGTTGCTGCAGGATGCCTTAAGCTAAGAACTTCGATCAAGGGAACAAGGGTAGTGATCACAGGAAGGAGTCCTTAGAAGGAACAGCACTATCTTTGGAATGCAATTCAGAATCAGACCAGGAACCATTGCAGCTCTATTATGCTGTGGCTCCTACTGTGGGGCCTTTACCCAGTGAACCCATATATAGGCCACATAAAGCAAAAGACACACAGGTTCACACCTACACAAAAGCAGATAGATGAAGAAACTGTGAATGCAACAGGAGACAAATTGAATAGCATGAATTTCAACAGATTTTCTTGTATCTCTCACAGCTCTGGATTTAAAACATCCAATTTCTTCGGAAAGGCACTTACTTGAAAGATTTCACTCCAAACCTCTTGGTGATGCATTTTCAAATGATAGACTTCCTTTGTCGGCCATGCTACAGAACCCCGCAATTCATTCCACCCTTCGCAACAATCGGCCACCAGATTCTAAAGGTGACAATAGAGAAGAAATTTTCTTGGCCTATTTTTTTCCCCCTCTGTATCATTCTTTTTGATCCTGCCCCAGCCACCCCATTTGCCAAAAGGATTTCTCCCTGCCAGCAGAGAACACAGTGAAGAAAGTGCTTCACAGTGAACAAAGACATCACACAGAGTCAGAATTCGCCTTCAAATACACTTATACAAATACAAAAGTTACTCTCATATTCACAGAAATCTATTGATCTGGATGTGAAGGTAATGTAACATGCTGGGCCAAACAAAGGTACTGTCTGGAGTACCAGGCTGGTAGAGATAGTAGTGGAACACCATTACAAGTGGCATATAATTCCTAAAAGCAACATGTCAGGCCTGCAGAGAGTTTATATATTTGACAAATACACTACTTTATATGACATCAAATGTATCGATCTTAACCAGCTGCTGGGAAATATGTCAAGCAATGGCCTTTCCGGCCATTGTGGCAATCCTAGTGAGTTTTGTTGAATGCCTAGGGGTATGGACGGTGGGTGATGGGGCTACAATAGATAAATTGTTTGGTGACTTGCGGGAGGTCACCATTCGCCACACCTCATGTCACTGTCCAGGTTGTCTATGCCCAGAAGCACCCCAGATGTCATCTGTAGTGGTAGACAATAACTTGTACTGCAATCACAAACTCAAATACTCATTGTATCAAATACATATTGTAAAATCTTTTTGTAAAAACATATTTGGTGAATGCTTCAGATTGTTTTTGAACAAATTGCCTAAATGAATTTTTGAAAGTTTGCTTTTTGAAAATGTGATTGACATTTGCTGCATGTTGAAGAGTTTCTCTCAAAACTGTCCAGTCAAAACAAGATCCCAGGTTTGAAGGACATTTTTTCAGTGCAGAGTAGCAGTACTCAGAGAGCGTGAATTAACATAAATAATGTAAACTTACATATCATTTAACACCAAGACACCATGATATACTAAAAAAAAATCTCTCATTCAAATAGTCATATCCAAACTTATTCTTTGACTTTTTTATAGCTTTCAATCCCTGATTTTATACATGTATGCTTGACTACACTGTGATTGAGGGTGATTGAGGGTCACCCTAAATGTATCTCTGGGTGGGGATAAATGTTTGATCGATTGGATAATTGGTGTACACACTGCACAAAACAGTGAGGCAAATTAGAATTGATGCCTCAATCTGATTTTATTGCTTGGTATTACCTGACAGTGTGAACGAATCATACTTGAGAACTGACTCAAAAAAGAACAATCCACCCGACATGCTCATCCAACAAACAAAGCTATTCTCATTCTCCCTTTAAGATTAACAGACTCCTTTCGTGTGATGTTGAAATGCACTGCCTGTACTGAGATAGTAAAAAAGAAAAAATTACTTAAAAAGAGACTGCATTAGCTGATACTGTAACCACTGCCACATTCATCATGCATCAGTTAAGGTCTTAATAAAAACAAACCTTAATTAAATCATCATTCATCCATCCATCCATTATCCAAGTCGCTTATCCTTTACCAGGGTCCTGGGAAGTCATTAGTCTTTCACAGGGCAGGAAAACAGACACTCACATTTAGGGGCCTATTAGTATCTCTAATCCACCTAACATGCAAGTCTTCAGACTATGGCAGGAAACTGGAGTACCAAGTGAAAACCCATGCAGGGAGATGCAGGGAGACACAGGGAGACCATGCAAACTCCACAGTAACCCTTTTTACTGTGAAGCCACCATAAATGGAAAACTATTATACATAAAATCTGCTTGCTAAGCGTGTCAACATAACCTCACATACTTTTAGAGAGGCATAAAGAGTGTAGAAAGAGACTAGCTCACAGACTAGTGCCTGTAGTTTCTAAAAGAAAGTGAAATCTCCCTTAATGCTTTGAGTCTATCTGACAGCTCCACTATTACTCTCAGTTCTGTGCAGCAGGATGATAAAAAGGGATTCTCAGGAATCTAAAAACAGTCTCACAACAAAATTCGCCCATCAACACCATCCCAAACAGTTTAAAAAGTGGAGACCACAAAGTGCATGTTTTTAATTCTTCAGCTGAGAATTGCTGTCTATATCAAGCTGTATGATGTAACACATAGAGAAAGAAGTACAATGATCAGAGATTCTGTGTAGAAATATTAGACAGCATCAACCATCTAGACAACACAGACTTTGCTCCATTGCAGAATGTTTCCCCTCACACAGTAAAGTCAAACAGCATCAGTCAGTCAGTCAGTCAGGCAAGCAGCCCTGGAGGAATGGCTCGGCCTCATCCAATGCTCTCCTGTAGCAGCGGCTGTGGGTGAATCTGCAAATGCCAAGCTCAAAACACGTGAAGCCCCAGCACCAAAACTAACGCCAACACCATCAGCAGCGGCAGATGGGCTTGGACGCCATGCAGCCAGGGCAGTAATGGAGCCGCAGCTGCTAAAAGACAAAATGAATCTTCCCCCATATGCACTGCTCTGGGCTGTCTGTTTGCATCTTTGATACAGTTCAGAGCGCTGACTCCTGCTCATCCAGCACTTCTGCTTAATCCAGCCGCAAGCAAATCTTTCCAGCCAAAAGAAGGAAAGGAAACAAAAAAAAACATTTGAAATGTCAGTAGATTTATGAACTTATTTTTGGTATAGACCCCAGAGAGAGCGATAATAGCATTCGACAGCAGGATAAGCTACTAAACTAGCAGAAAAGAAGATTTCTTTCTTTTCATGTGGTTTAAAAGTGTAGTAGGAAATGACCATGGCTAATCCTAGTCTATGACAATAATGGTGGTATTCTCAGCTTGTAAATGATTAAAGAGACTCTTGTCAAATGTCACCTAATTTGGCTGGAGGGTCACTGGCTTTTTGCATACATTAAAAAACCAATAATGATTCATTCATTCAACCACATGAGAATGTGCACTGTGAGATCTACTGTAGGTCAAATATGTGCTAGTTTACCAAATAGATTACTTAAAACAACTCTGGTTTAAAAAGAGGTTCACTAACTGGTTCATAGGTTAAACTCAGTACCTGTACTATTGTCAACCCTTTAGCAGTTCTTGCTGGCATCACCTTCTTTTTCACATGACAATCTTTTTTTTTTTTTTTGCTTAGGATTTGCATCCTAAGGGCCTTACTGAAACTTACCTTGAAGAGCTAACGCCAGTCAAAGTTGAACAATAATCATTTTCTGTTCACCACAATCTCACATCTGTAAACAGAAGCTCATAAGCATACCACAAATGCTATGGATAACATTCCAGGTCACTCATCGATTGATGCATGCTCTTTACCAGTTTGAAAGGAAACAACTCTGAATTCCATACAGTGCCAATGCAACATTCCCGATCAGCAAAACAAGTGCTGATATGGGTCTACTATTGCCAACAATGTGGAACACACCGCTAAAACTGTGGTCGACAGTCAGCTAAGCACAATTTGTAAAAGAACAAAGAATTAACCCTGTCATATTTTCATTACAAATCATATTATTCATGCAATTCAGTTCCATCAGTTTACGTTTGTCTAACTGCTGTGAATAAGTAAGTAAATCCTTAAAGTGAGCTGTGACAGATACACCACCTGACCAGAACAGTGAGATCAGCGAGGCAGGCAAAGGGAAGAGCTGCGCAAAAGAACAGAGATGAATGAGACGTACATCTTTATCTCATTAGTTCAGTGGAGACTGTAGGGCCCTGGAGCCTGCCAGAGCTACACAGATAAGATCCAGAGCAGGCAGGAGAGCAGAGCAGGGTAGCAGAGTAAGAGGCACCGCTGAGCCACGTTAAGCCCAGCCCAAGACGGCAGACAGACGGCAGAGGAGAGAGCACCAGGGCCCCAGACGGAATGTGCTTTTCAATTAACCTTAATTGAATCGCTCTCCACTGCCGAATGCTTTGTTTACTGAGTGCCAGCCAGCAAACGGCCCACCAATCCCACCTGCTGCAGAGCTGGGAGACAGAAAAAAAACACAACAAGAAGGTGTGTGGTGAGGCACTGTGAGGAATCTGGAGGGAGAAAGAACTCATTAAAACAGAGGGAATATGCTGGTGAAAGTGGTAAAAGGATGCTGAGACAAGTCTTCCAGACTTCCACCTAAATCACACAGCCACAGTTATCTCCTTCAGCAGACACATGCTTAAAGGCCCACACAGGTGATGGGCTTACGCATGATGGCCAGTTTAAAAGTTTGTCTTTTAATCTCCTATCTCTCTGGGACATTTAATCTCTAGCACCTCATTAAAACGGTCCACCAAAGATGTCTCCAGTGGTGGCAGCCAGGCAAAGTCATAACTAGTTTCCAAAAAGCTAAGACAAAGCATCATTATCCCAATTATTCCAGAGTTTCTCCTCTGTAGCAGATTTGACAGACTTTTACATCTGAGGGATTTTCTTCCATGTCTGCATCCCAAGGGGGACAATTGGGATATCTACATATATTCTTGTCTACAAAAGAGGTTTAATCTGAGAGTAATTCCCTATAATAATCCTTTGGTAATGTAATGACATGTTACTTTTACCATTACTTGCCTTTTAAATGAACAATGCATACACGAAATGTGAGAACATAAACTCACCTATACATCAGACAATAGTGCTGAATATAAAAGAAATGTTTGCTGGTAGAGAGCGTATAATATTTATATTTATTTATTTATTTTGAGGTTGTCTGGTTGTCTGCAGCTGATCTGCATAATGATTAGACAATTTGCGATGTGGTGTAAGTAACTTTTGGCCATCTCTGCATCTTACTGAACAGAGCGGTTTCGACTGTCATGGACTCAAGGTTGTGTGGGAAGAAGGAATGTTCCAGGTTCATGTGACACAGCCACTCACTGCAGAATGGTCTGAAATTCACCACACATCAACTGAAATCTTCCAGCGGCATTGAGACAATATCACTCAGTAGTGCATAACGAGACTCATAAGGGTTTAATTATAAATTCATGGACTATATGCTCCTTTCAACATGTCACAAGTGATGTTAATTATTATTCCGGTTTTGCTATAAAGCAATTGACTTTCATCTTCCCTTAAATTCATTAGTCTTTTAAATTGGCAGATTAGGGTAGAACAAATGATACACGACTGCGTCTATAAACTTTAGAATTTGTGTGTGTGTGGTCAATGACGAGAGTGAATGTGAGTTTGAAATGTGAGTTTAGTTTAAGGTCTCACATGTAGCTACATGGTTCCAGTAGGAAAGTAATTTATTTGAGTCTATGTTACGAGACAGGATGAGTGTAAAATATAATCAAAGCATTACCTGGGCCAAAGCTTTTCTTCTGAAACATCCAGGTGGGTAAATTGTAGGTTTAGTATAAAAAGAAATATATTGTTATAAGTTACTGCGTGTTACTGAGTGTTGTCTAGTTGTGGCCTGGGATAAACATAATTTGTGCAATTTTGTATGAGAAACTACATGTTTCAGCATCCTTGACAGAACTTTAGAGTTTTGTCAGAGTTTGGTGAAAACCCTTTTTTTTCTTTTTGTGGCAGGATGTGTGTGTATGTGTGTGTGTGTGTGTGTCTGCAAAAAACAAATGCAGTGTAAAGATGTGGGCAGGAAAGCGCTAATACAGCTGGAGGTGGATGGACGTCAGGCAGATGGTGTGGGTATCTTCCTCACAGCTGACTGTGCACCAGACCTTGGTGGCTCATGGCACCACCACCCACGCTAGGCTAGCATCCCAGCATGGCACCACTACTACTGTGCCATGCCAACCACTGAGGGCAACAGACTGGAATGACGGATCCATCAAAGTAGCAAAGAACGAGCTGCCCCACCATCTCCATGCACATACATGTATGTGCAAACAGGGACACAAGCAATTAGAGATTGAAGCAGCAGCAGTATCGTTTTAGTAGAATGGACACTGATCCTATGCTGGGAACATTCGATGGCGTACTTAGGAATTTGCTTAGGAAATTTGTAGAACATTGCAGTTGTGTGAATGAAATAGCCATTTTGAATGTATGAGAGAGAGAGAGAGAGAGAGAGAGAGAGAGAGAGAGAGAGAGAGAGAGAGAGAGAGTGAGAAATTATTTATACTTATACACGCGCCTCAATCTGTCTCGTAGCCATCTACTATATCACCACTGACATTTATTGATTGAAATACAGGATGCTGTCACACATGTGCATGTGGATGCTTGCGACAGATAGGCAAATATCAAAATAGCAGGAAGGCAGCTGTATAAACACACACACAAACACATCCATGCATGCCCACACACCTGCCAACTGTCGAAGGCAGTCAAAAGTATGACAGCTTTACTCCACCCAACTCCATGAACACATTAACCTATCTTTCATTTCTTTAGCTAATTAAAGAGAAGCAATTACACAGCAGTCATGGCACAGATGGGAGGACTCAACATTTTAAAACACGAAAAAACAGAGACAGAGAGACTGAAAGACAGGCAGGTGGAGATGTGTCACATTCATTATTGGGCTTTCCTGTGCTTAACACCAGCACAGAAGCCAAATCCATTCCCTTGAAGTCTAGGTGCCTGGCATCCACTCAAAAATGGAGAAGAGTCATATTTGTTTCCAATAACCCAAGTAAGAAAATTAATTCTATGTTAATTAGGTTTCCCCATTAAAAACCAGGCGGATTCATCTCGGTGCGAAATACACATTTTGAACAAACGCAAGGAGATACCGATGTCATAGTCTTTGTCAGGTAATTTATGTGAGAACATTAGGCGTTTAATACAGCGCTTAGAAAAAGGGAGTTTAATAGGCTTCCACAGATGAGCAAACTTCGCATCAATAATGTGTTCTCATGATGGCTGCCAAGCTCATCAATAGATATCAAGTGTAGAGGAAGGAGGGGGGCCCAGAAGCTGTCGTAGCTTCAAAGCAAATGGGGGGAACTCTCTGATTGGTGTCTAGGCTACACTGAGTGGCTGCCTTTGTAGCTGAGATGAAGTGCACAAATTTCCCCTGACATTTTGTAGACACAACAGGAGAAGATGTTGCTGCTTCCATCTGAGCCATAAACATGACATGGCACCTTCCAAGGAAGATAAGTGTGCAGTTACCTGGTGGAAGTTGACTCCCTTTATTGACCTGGTGTATGAAGAATTCTGGGCTGAACACTTCATTTGACCCAATTATCAGCGATTTGCACAGGCCATTCTTTTTGATACGCCTTTTTGGCAAAAAAAAAAAAAACCTTATTTGAAGGGTGTAATGATTTCTCTTCACAAAAGAGTGATGATTATACTGAACAAACTTCTGTTCTCTACAATGAATTGACGAGATGTCGATAAATATGCTGCATATCCAGAATCAAGAGACTTGGACTTGTTGAGAAATAAATCATTTATAAAATTCAGGACGAACTCCACATCTATGAACTAATTTGTTCAATCATTTAGGTAAAGCCTGTGAAGAAAATGCAACACTTGCGAATTCAATAGTGGTAAAGCAAATACATTAACTTCAGCTGCTATGGCTACTATTAAATGCCTCACTGACTTCTTTTATAGGTTCTGAATAGCATTAACATGGCCATTCTGAACAGGGCACATGCCTGGATTCTAAATTATGACAGATTTATTCTATACATATTACTATAATATAAATATTATTGATGACTCATTTATTCAGAGTCCAGTCAACTGGACGGAGGTGGTGGTCCCATGATAGATATGACACAAAGACCAGTAGCAAGGAGCTTCAAGTTTTGTTTTCATTTCAGTCTTTACACAACATTTGGTGTTACAGTATGTGTTGAGTGACAGACCTTGTGCTGCTCAAGTGATGTCCTGAGGCGATGACTGTGATGACTGAGTGTGACTAAGGTGTGGCTACTGTTGTTGCCAATTTAGGACCATCCTGGGATTTTGTTTGCCATTTTCATGTACAAAATGTGCTGAAAATCAGGCATTCTTATGCTACTAGTTCTAATTTTATTTGATTTGTTTATAATAATAAGGTCTGTTTTTTCCAAACATGGCTCTTTAAGCAATGGTAACAGTTTTTCTTTAAGCCCTCTTTGTTTAGTAAGCACTGCAAGGTGAAAACTGGGTCCTGTAGCTACACACTGACATGTCTACCTTAGCTTCTAAATCTAGCAGAAAAATCAAGACTCTGATCCCATGTCCACGAATTGTACAGAGTTAAAGCAGCACCTCAGATACGGTTCGAATTACTTGGCAGTGGCAGTGGAAATAAAATGTGTACTCACTGTACACTGTACTGCACTGCACTGCCTGGTTAAAAATGGCATATGTTACAATTGCAATAAGCACAGGCAATATCCAAACATGTGTAAAGTAGGTTCCTTCTGCCTCATCAGACATTTCCCTCCTCATATCACTTCCATTTGGAGGACACATTCAAGCTGATTACACTTGATTCGCTCTCTATCTTTTCCCTTCTTTCATCTCACCATCCCTCCCTGGTTTTGCGTAAAAACTGAGACAGTTTTTCCGCCATGTCTCATCCATCAGGCGAGCAGGCTGAGATCCACGCTGCAAGCAGGTACAGGAATAAATAGCTTTGTATTCCATTATCGGCAGCCTTTGTCAATGGAGTCAATTCATGACTGCCCTCATGTTTTCTTCCACTCTCACAGACTCTTGTTTTCATATTCTGCTCTTTTTTTCCAGCTTAACTCTCTGCAGTCCGGTGGGCGAACAGCCTACGGCAAATTGCACGTTATAATCAAGCAAATAACACAGTAATTAACAAAAGACTGCTCAAAAGGCGATGCAGAATCTAATTAAAACAATCAGCTGATTGAATAATTCATGTGGGCTTGTTTTAACACAGCTACACTAATGTGGATTAAAAGGACTGGAGGCAATAACCAATCAACATTACAGGAGAATGTAGGAGCCCTGTGGGGTGGAGGTAATTCGATCAGGAAGCATGTTTGTCTTCTCGGCGGCTAAACATGCACAAACACACTATCATTTTAGGGAGTTCCGGTGTTTTTCCTGATCTAATTATGCGTGGGGGGCTTTCATGCTGATCTCACAGGGGATTTGTGAGAACTTGTCCAAAAGCATCAGAATTACATTTTGCATCCTTGACCAAGATCATTTGTTTGAGAACTGTGGAATCCGTTATGTGTGCGAGTTGAAGGAAAGGAAAGCAAGGCAAAAAATGATTTTCAGTATTTTATGGCAACCAGGGTGAGTCCCTGTCTCACACCTGTTGGCCCTGGATAGGCTAAGGGTCCCCACAAAAATGATTTTCTGATTACAGAAAATGAATGAACGAATTAATGAATGATTAATATGTCTCAGTTTTACACAGTCGATTACACATTACCAGAGACATTACAAAAGGGAGACACAGCTCGTTATTGGAATGTAAAAAGGACAGTTCACAACACAATCCAAATGGGACGGCTGTGGCTGGATTACAGGAATACCCACCTTTTAATGAAGGCAAGGCCAAAATTTGTGTTTTTGTGTTAAGAAAAAACCCACACATCAATTACAGCATTTTTAATATTTTATCACTGATTTCAAGTACATTTTTAAATGCTAGTTTTAAATTTACAGGTCCCTCCTCATTCAAATAGAGACTAGCCTGGTAACTGGAAATAACTGGCTGTAGACATTCCCAACAGCTGCAGAGTAGACCGACTTTCTGTTGGACTGTCATATTACACAGATGGGTTTGGCCCAGCCATAAATATTATCAAAAAGATTTTTTTGAATGACTGATAAGCCAGTTCTCTGACTAAATTAGCCCCCAAAAATCTAAACTGAAAATAAGCAAAAACAAAAAAAATTGCATGGAAGTGGAAAGCACAATGCATAGCACAATGCCCTCCCTGTCCTCCCAAAATTTACCATGACAGCAGAAACCCAGATGACTAATGTTGGTCACTGGCCGTCGATACACTGTTTAGAACATTCACTTTCTCAATGTTTCAGTATTTAACTAAAATTGTTATTCCTTAGTAATAACAGTAGCAACAGAATGGCAGTTACTACTCTATATTTCCACTCTCCCAGCTCCCAATCTAGGGCACGTCCCCTATATATAGCCAAACATTCTCTTTTTTAGATAGTCTGTATGGATGGAATCTCCAAGGAGAGCCTCATCCCTAGGCTACATGAAAACACAAACATATGCATTGAAGCATAGCAGTCTTTATTCAGAAGACAGGCACAGTGGCTTGATATGGTCTGTGTTATTCACGAAGCCCTTCTCCTGTCTCTGAAGTGACTCTCTAGAGGAACCGTTCACTTAATAAAAGCAAACCTCAATAAATCCAGAAATAAAACAAACCCAAACATAGGAGCTCCCAGTGCTCAGAATTTTGCCTGCTTAGCTGCTTAAATTAGAGCATCTTTCTGATTGTTGGGCACATAGCACATAGACTGCACCGAATGGACCAAAAACTTACTCAAATGTAACCATAGGCCATTTCAAATGTCCACTTTAGCTATAAACAGGCCGTCTGCTGTTCCACTCCACAAAAGACTGTTTATAAAGGAAATCATTCTATTTCCTGAAACAAACTTTTGGAAAAGGAAAGATTCACCATGATGGACATCCTGTGACGGGTGATGAGCATTTTTTTAGTTTATTATTAATTTCTGAAATGGGGTTATATTTATTTATATTACACTTGTATTTTGATAGGAGACAACTGATCATTTGTTATAGGTGCACATATTTCATTTGGTTTCAATTGTCTAATCCTTTTCTCTTATTTTTGAGCTGATCCATGAAGTGTAACTCCGTGAGCAACACGTTTTATTTGTTGTTGTTCACATGTTTACTGTTGTCTTCATAGTTGGTTTTGTTTATTTATTTTCCCTATTTGTGTCTAGTGTTTTGATTACCGACTAGAACAATTGTCCTATTGTGCCTTGAAAAAGTGATGTCTGGTAACGTGGGGCAATTATTTAGTTACATTGATGTTTGTTTGTACATCAACATCTGTGTTAATAACCTTGTACCTGCAAAATCCATATGCTGCTTCACCATCAACAAGCCACGGGACATCAAAGCCCTCCTGAATGAGAAGAAGGAAGCATTCAGCTCAGGTGGTGGGGAAACAGTCAAGGGGATACAAATGCATAAAGGTGGGAAAGAACAGCTACAGGAGAAAACTGAAGTATAAGCTACAGCAGAACACCACCAGGGACATTTGGAGGGGCATGAAGACAATAATGGGCTTCAAGTCTAGCAGCTAGGGCACTAATGGAGACGTAAAGAGGGCTAATGTGTTTAAATTGTCTTAACTGGTTCAACAAAAGGCCTAAGCCCAGTTTCTCCTCCAGCTCCAGCATGACCCTCACAGCTACCAACACTCCTTCAGATTCCTCCCTTAGTGCTTAGCCAGAATCCCTCTCTCCCCCTCCCACCATATCACCTATTAGAGCCTCAACCAAATAGCAGAAATTGTCAGATGACCCAGCTGTAGATGTATTGCCCATTGATCAGCGAGCCTGCTGCAGCATGTCGTGACTGCTCCATGTCTTGTCTTCTTATTTTAGTGTTTTACGTTTTTTGTTTCCAATTTTCAATCATTAGCTTTATGTTTATTTAGTATTAGTTAGCTGTACCCTCTCTAATCATAAGGAGGGAAAAGACCAAGAGAGGATGTTGTGGTCCAATGGTTCGTGGGAAAAGAGCAGCAAGGGAAACGACCTGGTGAGCAGAGGAGGAGAAGTAAACCATACCTCCCACCTGAGTCTCTCTCTTTGTTAATGAGAGATGGTGCCACCCAAGTCACATTGTGATCAAGGGACGTGTCTGCAACCCAGACATTGAACTGTTAGCAGTGGGGCTACATCCATACTATCTGCCCAGAGAGTTCTCCCATGTGACATGTTGTTTACATTCCTCCATAAGTCAACGCGACAACGATGTGTGACATCATTCACACCACAACCGCTAGACTGCAGACGATTCACCCAAGTGCTTTTGTCTTAGTAACTGGCGATTTCAACAATGTCTCCCTTAACATGACGCTGTGCACCATCACACAGTTTGTAGACTGCCCCACCAGAGAAATCAAGACACTGGATTTACTGCATGCTAACATCAAAGAGGCATACAGCTGCACAGCCATCTCACCTCTGGGCAGATCAGACCACAACTTTGTGCACGTTTAGCCCACCTTCCTACCACTGGTCAAGAAATAGTCAGCCACAGTCAGGACAGTGAGGGAGCGGTCAAAGGAGACTGCAAGACTGCATGTAGACTACAGACTGGTAGGCCCTGTATGAGCCACATGTAAATGACATTGATAACCTCACAGACTGTGTCACTGAGTGCATCAACTTCTGTGTGGATAACACTGTACCAGTGGAACCCATATGCCTCTTCCCCAGCAACAAACCATGGGTCACCAAGGACATTAAACCCTTCCTGAATGAGAAAGAGAAAGCATTCAGGTCAAGTGACAAGGAGGCAGTCAAGGGCGTACAGAGGCGCTTGTCGATGAAGTTAAAGGAAGGAAAGGACAGAGACAGGAGAAAGCTGGAACAAGAGCTGCAGCAGAATAACAGCAGGTATGTGTGGAGAGGCATGAAGAACATCACTGGCTTCAAAATCAGCAGCCTTGGGACTGATAGTGATGTGGAGGGGGCCAATCAATTTAATCTGTTCTTTAATAGATTTAACAGCAGGCCTGTTTCCAGCATCTCCAGCTTCAGCATAGCCCACATTGCACTCACTGCACCTGCTCCCTCCATCACTATCAGAAAATATTTTTAATGATTTTAAACCTTAAATAAATGTAAATATCATTTAAATTATAGTAAGTTCTTAGCCAGAAAAAATAGTATGCTCTTTTATTCTCTACTGTCATGTACATCGTTATTCTAATGTTTTTGCTGCTCTTACTTTTGTACTGTCCACTTCTGCTAGAGCAATGGCACTAATAAATGTTTTATCTTATCTTATTTTCTCTGATTCTAAGCTTTATTTATTAAATTACAATTACAATTACAATTACATTACTTACTGTACCGTCCGTGCAGATATGTGAATTATCTCTTTTTCTAATTTGCTCTTTATTCTGCGATATTTAAAAAAAAACAGTCAGGGATGAAACTTCAACATGTGTGGGTGGAGCTAGACTACCATCTACTCTAATGGATATCTGATATGTCCCCTTCAAATCAGAATCAGACCCATTTATTAGCCAGGTACAGTAGCATGTACAGAACAGAAGCGTTCACATAATTAAATAATACATCATACTAGAAGTAAACATACTATACAAATACATAAAATAAAAAGCCACAAGTGGTATGACAAATAAGCCTATTCATGGTGAGTGACCTAAGGGTACAATATCGATCAGATGGGATATGACTGTACCACTGAAAACATGAATTTAACATGTGAATAATCACATGTAATTTTTGCCATTTTGCCACATGTGTTTTCAATGTATATGAGCAAAACATGATCACATGCAAGCCTGTTAATGATGACATTTTAACTGTTGAATAAGTGCATGTTCAGTGCATACAGTTATTCAGATACAAGGCTAGACTGCCTGATTACTCAATCTGTCAATGCTTATTAGCGCCCAATAATAGTAGAAACAGTTTGAGCTCAAGTAAATAAATTTTACTCACTAATGCCCTTCAGAAAGGGCCATTAACAACATCATTCACCACTTCAAAATGTCTCACCACTGTGCCTTAATGATATTAAAGCCCAGTCTGGAACTATACGACAATTGAGATCATCTTAAATAAATACAATTAACATAGATATTTGCAATCAGATGATGATGATGATGATGATGATGATGATGATGATGATGATGATGATGCAACAACGGTGACAGGCCTGATCAGGTTTCATGTGTATTCACCTGATGTCACTTTACAAAATGTGCAAGTATTCTAGCAGAATAGCAGATGCTGGTGCATGTTACACAGCAACATACATATCAGAGTATTAATAGTGGGATGGGAAACAAATTGTACAAAGGTGCAAAATGCGCTGCAGTGAAAGAATGCACAAGTATAAAAACACCAAAGTGCAAAGATCTGAATTACGAACAAGTTCACTCCTGCCGACTGTTTTTATTTCTATGCTGAGCCACTGCAAAGGAGGGAAGCTTGAGACCAAAACACTCTCCATCAGTGTCCAGGGCTTTTGGGACAGATTCATCAATAAGTAATAAAAATAAAAAATCTAACTCAGGCACTCTTGTTAAAATGGGCAAAATGTTCATGGAAAGCCTGTTAAAAATGCATCATGGTCTAAAAAGAGAGACAAAGAGAGAAAGAGATAGAGAGAGAGAATAGGAAACTGTCATTCGTCAAGTCAAGTGCTTCATATCTTTTCTGAAACCAAATTCAAGGTGTTAGACACTTACAACTCATATAAAATCCAATTTCTTTTGTCACAGTGCTTGAGATGCTACAATCAAGCTAATCTCACAAATACAAAATCTTTCAGTCATGAGACTGTCACTAGCTTTTAGTTTAAACATACTGTACTGAACAACTATGTACATTCTGGTATGTGCTTCATTCAGAAAATTTCACAAATAGATTCACCTTTGCATATGAAATTGTATGGAGACTGTACGGAGAAGCACAGAAACTGAATTCAAATGTATGTATGCCATTTCCAAATGAATACAACACATTCCACAAAAAGTACCAAATCATTCATTTTAATTGGAATGTTTGTTAAATATGACTTTCGTGTTGCAATGGTGTGCACATTTAAAATAGAAAACATCTTTTCAGTGTTACACAGAGACAGCTCCAACATGCAGGCCTGTACAAGTCAGGCACTCTTTGCTGCTTGTACAGGCTTGTACACTCTGGAAATCCAGCAGATAGATGCACTGCTATGTGCTTTTTGACACAGAAAACAATGTATTAGATGTAGTTAGATATTTATCAGCTTGAGCTGACTTGTCTGAGCATGAGAATAAGGGTGTGGAATTTAAGGGGTCAAGGGGGCCAAGACCTCCTTGACTGACACTTAAGATCTCCTGAAAATGTCAACAGTGAAATTTAGGGGAGGTCTCTCTCACACACACACACACACACACACACACACACACACACACACACACACACACACACACACACACACACACA
>JBBJLR010000019.1:11641178-11657866 GCA_037577145.1 Brachypetersius gabonensis
CACACACACACACACACACACACACACACACACACACACACACACACACACACACACACACACACACAGACAGACAGAGACAGACAGAGACAGACAGACAGAGACAGACAGACAGACAGACAGACAGAGACAGACAGAGACAGACAGACAGACAGACAGAGACAGACAGAGACAGACAGACAGACAGAGACAGACAGAGACAGACAGACAGACAGCCCATTACAGTCTATACCTGAATAGGAAAAGTAAGGAGTGTCTTGTTGACTTCAAGTACAATAATATGCATATTTCAAATATAATATAAACATAAGTGCACATATAAAGGGCACATAAGTCCATATCAGTATTTTTCTGTATCGTCCTGCATTATGGAGTGATGGTTGGGCCAGAATAGCTGCTGTAATCATTCAGTATATCAATGACAATTAAAATGCACGTTTGTGTTTGCGCTTGTTTTTGTTTTCAATTTGATCTCTAAACACAGTGCCACACGTCTCTAGATTATTTAGAGTTAATAAGTAATTGGAATATTTGTCAGGTCAGACAGGAAGGAGCTACAAGATGCTCAGCCCCACCCCCACCCTACCAGATATTTCACACACAGTGAGTGCTTGTAGAGAAGCAAAGAGTGTCTTGGCATTTAGTAAGGAGATGCATCCTCTTTGAGAGTCTCTCCTTTCAAGCCAGCTGCTGCCTGGCCTTTTCTTGTATCCGCTAAAACGGTTCAGTTAAAGAGTGATTTTTAATAATTCACGGAGCAAAAGAGTGAGAAACATTCAAAAGCACCTCAGATCTTTCAAAGAGCAGAGACAGGTGTGCAATCACACAACACGACAAAGTAGCAGAGAGGGCTAAAGTGTACGCGTGAGTGTGTGTGTGTGTGTGTGCGTGTGCGTGTGTGTGTGAGAGAGAGAGAGAGAGAGAGAGAGAGAGAGAAAGAAATGGACAAAGCAAATGTATAGACACTCAAACCCATGCTAGTGTGTGACTTTCACTGATGCATGTGGTATATTTACATTACAGTCCTTATTTTGTAATTCCAAATCTGCCCAAATCTCAAACATGTGAATGTGTGTGCCCAAAAAAGAGTTAGGAAGTGTTAACCACATAAAACCTAAATACCTTTATGTGCATTACTTTCGTTTTTTGTTTAGATAATTACTTACAGTAGATGTGTTGTAGGAGGATATAGTGATTAACCAATCATATTTTGATTCACAACAGTTTGGGCATATTTTGAGAGAAATCTTTAGAATCCCACAGTGGGTGTAAGAGAAATTATTGTTGTAGAGGTGGATTTGTTTAGATGATTTCCACAACCTAGCTCTCATCACAGTTTATTATGGTTAATGGTAGCTAAATCACTGGGTAGCGCATTCACACAGTGACCTATAGGATTTATTGTATGAGGGCCTTACAAGATCCTAGGTGTGCCACAAGTTACCCACATGTATAGTATAGTATAGTGGGTATAGAAAAGAATCACCCCCTTCAACACATTCACATTTTGATGTATTGCAGCCTGAAATGTTGTATTTATTCAAGCAAATTTATAACATCCAGGTGATAGCAATCGTGTAGAAAAAAAACTCAATCACTAACTGAATCATCCTAAGATGCCCATGGCAACATAAAAGCACTTACTGGAATTTAAGGCAAAGAGTGGTTATTGTGTGATTTTGACTGCAATATCACAAGTGCTCCACAAATGTGGCTTGTATGAGGGTTGCAAGAAAAAGTCACTCCTCAAGAAAGGCAACGTTAAGTCTTGACTGAGCCAAAGCGCACCTTGAAGATTTTAAAGCCAAGTGGAAAAAGGTGTTATGGTCAGGTGAGACCAAAATCTAACTATCTGGCATCAACACCAAACAGTACATCTGGTTGAAAGCCAATACAGCACACCATCCAAAGAACACCATACCTACAGTAAAGCATGTAGGTGGCATCATCCTGTTGTGAGGGTGTTTTTCTGCAATAGGGACTGAGGCATATGTCAGAATAGTACGATCCACCTTCCTATATGATGGTGACCCAAAGCAAATTGCAAAATCAACCACACAGTAGTTGAAGGAGAAACGGGTGAATGTCCTTTTGTGGTGCAGTCAGAGTCAGACATAAACTCTATAGGAAGTTTGAAGAATGCAAACATCAAAATCACATTGACTAAGCTTGAACAGTTCTGTAAAGAAGAGTGGAAAAGTACTGCACAGTCTAGTTAGTAGAGAACTATAACAGCAGACTTACATGTAGGGGTGATTCTTCATCCATCTTAGTGAGTCTTAGTTTTTTTTCTGAGCTGTTGCTGGGATATCCTTCACTTGGATGTTATAAGTTATGGTGATAAATACAGCTGGAAAAAAATGTGTATATGGCTGCCAAGTTACAAAATGTGAATATTTTGAAGGGGTTATTCTTTTCTATACCCACAGTAGTTACTGAATAATACTTCTTGAGATGAATAACCGAATGATAAGCTGAGGGTTCAGAGGGTTAATGTAAGAGCCAAGGGCTGTATCAATATTTTAGATCTTTTTTTAACAGTCTTTGTAAGAGGTCTCACACTTCTTCGTCTTTTCACGTTTTCATTTTTTTCAGCTAGAAACCAGGTTGGCCTGTCTGGAGCCTGCTCCCATGTACTCCATGCACCCTGCGGTTCTACAGAGCTCTGGAGCTTGGCACAGCTAGGCCAGCCGTTAATCATACAGAGTTGGTGCTTTAATAAGACCTTGACAGGGTTTCGGCTCAAACGACACTCTTTATCAAAGCTTTACACTGGCACCACGTCCTGGCATATGATTGATGCATATGTCCCTGTATGTGCCCTTCGTGCCGACGTAGGGAGCTGAGCCGTTCCCGAGGGGTGCCAGACTGGCATTCCAAAGGTGAAAAAACAGGCAGGTAACACACTGGAACAATGTGATGGATCTGGGCACGCTTTCATTTTTCTTTACTCTTAACATCTCTGCTTTGAATCCATAAATGCAAAAAGGCACGCTTTATAAACGCTATCACGCAAAGTTATCCATTAACCTTGTTGGGCTTGTCAACCAGAGAGGCAATGGGCTATAGATGTAACTAATGAAGGCGTATTGGCAATACGCTGGCCTTGTCTGTGTTCTTATGAATGTTATTAATGAGGCACTATGCGTGATCTGTTAGCTTTGACTAGCCATAGATGGGATGAACGCAGTGGAGTGAGCTGAGTGGAAGTCATTAAGTCATAGATGTGCTCAGTCCTATGTATTTTGCATTACAAAGCCTGGACCTTTTCAAAGCGATATTTCCACCCTTTCCCCAGCTGAAACAAGTGCTCAAAGGCCAGTAATTAAACACCCGAAAGATCTTTCATTAACTAATAAAAGCAGCCATTAAATCATAGAAGAAATGTCTACTTAGGAAAGCTTCAGGGAGAATAGAGTGCGTCGGGGTGAAGGAGCAAGAACGCTTGACAGTGTCACACTCAAGGACTTAAGTAGACATGGCTATGAAGGGATAATGTTGTTAAATGCGAGGACCTGATTGCAGCACTCAACTCTCAAACAACCAACCTCCCACACACACACACAAACGCGCACACAGACACTTTAAAAGTAGGGATAATTTTGTCAGAAAAATAATAAAACACAGCAAAGTCCAGGAGCTTCTGTCTATGCACATAATACATGTAGATTGGGCCTTTCATTGGCTGTTAAGTTAATTGACAGCAGGCATGCCTGAGAGGCGCTCCAGGCTTTAGATGGTTCTACATATGAATAGAACAGAAATAGAGATAGTCATGGTCGTAGTTTAATGGGAATCTTCTCTCAGAAACGCAACCATCATTAAAGAGATGCAAAATACTTAGCCACGTCTGCAATTTTTGATTTAGTTTCCACTTAACAAATGATGTAAACTAGTCTGAGAATGAAGAGCATTTCTTTGTGAGAATTTAGATTGACACATAGCAAGATTTTGCTATGTATCAGTCTTTGAAAGCAGGGAAAGGTCCAAGAACTTGCCTTCCCTGTGCCAAGTTTCATGGTATGTACTCACTTCCTCGCTTTACCCCATTTACCTCTCTCCTACTCTATCTCAGACTCACTCACAAATTTATTGCAAACCTTGAAATCTATAATCGAAAAAAAAAAAAAAACAATTTCAAAGAAAAATCTGTTAAAAAAAAAGAATAAAAAGCAACGCTATATTTTCACAGCTCAAAAGACACAGCATCAGCTTACAATGCATGAGGTCAGCACAAGGAAAAATGCCTATAAACATCTTGTCAGGCACAGCCCATGCAGCACACTCTCTGTTTGAGGCAGCTTGCATTCGCAGTCAGCAACTGTCCAAATCATAACAGATGCGTGACGAATATGTGCCAGAGAAACCAGCAAGCAATTTAACACACCGGGCTTTCTATCAAGGTAGAGCATCTGTCTATTGTGAGCACATCTGAAGTCCAATAATGGTGTAAACAACAGCCAATTCATTAGAACGGTTTGCTGTGAAAATGGAAGGGCTGTCTGCCCAAGAGGCCCATTGATCATGATGTAGAAATTCACGAAGTATTCACACTGCATGGTTCTGGATAAACTGAAATAGCTTCAATAACCTGAAAATGTGAAACCCAAATAGTGACACGGGCGAAGCACGCTCTTCTATTACAGATGTGGAGCAATCAGAAAAACAAAATGCCAGTCTGACCTATCTACACTCTCCCCAGAAAGCAACTGCTAGGTAGGGCAAGCTTCAGAGAATGTCGGCAAGAAAACCAATTCAGTTGAATGCATTTCAGATCAGATGCATTTTAATTATATATAATCTAGCCTGGTAGCCTAGTATTTGAAGCAAAATACCAGGAATGTTCTGCAGTGAATCAAAATTCCAACCTTGCAGCATGCAATTGAATTTTCTGCATTTTTCTCTGAAGCCTGTTCAACCCTGTGCAGTGGCTTCACTTGTTGAAGTAGAATGAAAATCGTTCCAAGATGGCAGCGTGTGTGGACACAGCAGTTTGACACTCCTCACTGACTTACTTTTTCTTTTCATCTCGTTTTGTCAGATATGTCTATAGGAAAAGTAGTTGAACACTCATACGCACATTCCCAGCTACTTTTTTTCAGGGACAGATCCATGGATTGCACTTTTAATAAAGATTGTCCTGCTGGAGATACTACAGCTGCCAGAGTTACCTGGAACAACATTAACTTGGACAAGGTGATGCTGGCAGAGCAGGGAAAGGAAGCAGAGGCAGGGAAAGCAGGCAAGGCTGCAAGCCAACCCTCACAGACCAGCTCTGCCGAGTCATTTCTAGCCACGCCAGGTCACTTGCAAATAAAATGGATTAATTTAGTCAGCTTCACACAATCTAAGCGGCTGTGTGATAGTCATCACAGGGACTTGGCTGAACAGCTTTATTCCTGACGCCACTATCAAGCTTGCTGGCTACAATACAGAGCAGACAGGATGGAGGACTCCAGTCAAAACAAAGGAGTACATCTACATTAACAGCTGGTCCACGGCCACTTATATTGTTGACAAGCACTGCTGTCTGGGTCTCAAATTCCTAATATGGTATAGTGTCAACCTTTTTCCCTGTCATGACCCTGCTTCTGTCTCATAAACCACATGTCTGCAAGTTGAGACCAGCCATCAAACTGTTTAGGTATGGACTGAGGAAACCACCTCAATGCTGTTTTGATACAAACAACTGGGAGCAGACCTAGATGAACATACAGCAGCGGTCCTGGGATTCACACATTTATGCACTTGAAATACACTTTCACGTAAGGTCTGGGGATGCACAGCCTACAAAACAGCTCGAAAGTACAGCTAATCATAGGGACAGGCCTCCCAAACTTGAACATTTGCTATGCAAGCCAGCTAAGGACGAAAGTTAGCAGCATTACCAGAAACATAACAGTCAGGACATCATCTGTTTGAGCCACTATAATCTGGAAAGAGGTTCAGAACAATCAAGAAAACAAATAAGCAGACACAGATCTGTGGTCTCCACCAGCCCTTTCCAAATCTAGCACTCTACGCAAATATAAAACAACATAGACATGCATCCATATGGATACCACACATACAGGCAGCTTATTCTCAGGTAATGCACATCGCCGCTTTTAATACCGTATAGAACTGTACATAATGCCATGCACCCAAAAATATGCTGCTTATATTGTTTTATATTTGTGTTTTATTATTTTATTACAACCTTCAGCAATGCACTGCTTTTAAATAGTTCAATTGCTTTTACTCTTGCTGCATATGGAAAGACATCACCAGAATTTAAAATGTATAATTAAAATCTTATCTGATAGGTAAGTTACTGTGACTACGACCAGATCGTTGATGCAGATGAAAAATACACAGCTATATAATAATGTGTCTATGATTGAGAGCTGTGCACGCCTGACATCTGAATAATTTGAATGACCCTTTTCAGACCCTAGCCTAGAGGGATTATGGGAAAAACAAGACAAGTCTTTCACAGTTTTTGTGGCATGTGGTGACTGATGACACTGTTCATTCAGAGCACAGCTAACATGCATGATTTCCTGCCCTCTGTGCATGAACAACGACAACAAAAGCACATGCAAACTCTGATGCCTCGGGGCTAAATCTATAACATTCCATCTTTTTTTTTCTCCTTTCAATGCCTTTCTTTTACCCAGCTGCCCTGCTTTGTTGGAGAAAAATAAAGGCACAAAAAGCAACAAGAATGTTGCAGTTCATGCTGGCCTAGATTGGGCCTTATTAATTTTTTATTTAAAAATGTATCCCATTATACAGCCTGTGTCATCTTGTCATTTTGCCCAGTTTGTGAGGCTTATGGCTCTTCCTGATGGACTAACACAAACCCATATCCCCAACTTTACAAGCACCTATAAAAGGTGATTTAACAGGAATAATCAACGTGTCATTCATCCAGCAGTTTCAGAGGCCAGGACGGGGGTGGCCAGATGAAGACCGCAGGCGGAAGGCAGCGGGATTTAATGGCGTTCTCCACGGGCCCAATCCCTCTACCCACAGCTACCAAGCCCTAACCTCCAGCCCAAAATGCCATCCCACTGTTAACAACCCATCCTAACTCAATTTCACAGCCTACTGCTGCCCAATGATGCCTCATCTCACACCAGGAGCAGAGTACACACACCAGCAACATTTCATATTCATACTCAAGTATCAGCAGGGTGTATGATTTGCTCCATGGCTAGCCACCCTGTGGAGGAGCACATATAGTTTAGCTCTTAGACACAGTCCTTCTGGATCTGTAATGGGGATTACTAACTGTGATTTTCATCACAGAACTTACATCACATTAATTGATGCATTGGTGAAATGACCTCCATCTACATATTTGCTCTTTCACAGCAACTGCTGGCTGTTTTGACAACTTTCACAAAAATCACATTCAATCCAATATGATATTGCAGCATTCAACTCATCTTAACTCAATCTTAAAATACCCAATTTTACAATATTTTATTAATTTCAAGTGGCATCTATTTTGTATGCATGTATTACACAGTAATAGTGTTAGAATAGATAAGGTGTAGACTGTGGTTGCATGAACAAGTTTGATGATTCAAACCTGCTTACTTGTATATCGCAACTCCAAACAAAGGTGACTTTAAATAAACAGAATTTCCCAAAGATTACATAAAGCTTGTCCACCCTCTCAACAGCAACTACAAAGGTCCGAAGTTGTATATGGGGCATGGAAAGGTCAATCCACATCTTTGCACAGTTTGCAAACGCTACAGGTGCCATTAGGTTTGTAAGATTGCATGAAATCATGGATTGGAGCACAGTTCCCTAGCAAAAACTAAAAAATGTAAGGTTTTTTTTGTTTTATTAGTTTGATGCGTCCACCAGGGCACAGTCATTTAAATCCTCATTCATGTTGATGCGTGAACGGCTGTTGCATGACCTGATCCAATTTAGAAAGCATGACCTCCTGGCTTTGCTCCACCATACAGCCTATTTAGACAGTTACAAAACATGGACACACAAAAACCTACTGAAACAAAAAAAAAGATGACGAGACTATGACCTTCTATGCATCCTAAAATCATTACATTTATTTTTGCCCAACAGGACAAGTAACTGTGATAAACGTAATTTTAATAATCAGTCTAAGTCTAGGTTCGATAGCATAATGTTAAAACACATGGCAGTTTAATGTGCTGAATATGTATACTGCGAGTTTTGTGAGATATTGCATAATGGGTCATCTCATCCCCTCAGGCTGTTACGGCTGCTCAAGTCATAGTGATCTATGGTCCCACTCTGTGCCTTCATGCATTTAAATGTAGAGCTGATCTAGGGGAACTGGCCTTCATTTAAGCCTACAGTTCAGGCTGAACCTCATCTCACTTTGCCTCGATGTGTGCTGCCCATGAATATGTGGAAGTAAAAGTGAAAAATCCATTGCAGACACACACACACATATGCACGCACACACACAAAGGTCAGTCATCACCTTGCTGTCCCCCCATATCTCACATTTCTCAGCTGTATAATAAATGACGAGTGATGAGCTATTGCCTGCTGTAGAAAGCTAATTCACAAAAAAATAAATTTAGGTGGGTAATTGAGCTCAAGCAGGAGAATTACCAGAGGATAAAAAGTCCACTCTCCTCTGTGAATGTTATAACCTTGGATGTAATAATGAGGCTTGGTCTCCTAACCCCTGCATCTTGGAGCACTCTAATATTCATGGAGCAGAGGTGCAAACCTCCCCACAGACATTTAAGTTGCCTCATCAGGGGCAGACAACACAGCTGAGCTAGCACAGGCAAATGTGACTTGGTGCGGTTTGTTGAAGTTTGTGGGCCTCCTTCAGTTTACAGAAAATGCAAGACCAAATGCCCTATAAATTGCAAACAGTTTTTTCTTTTTTTGTGGTCAGAATAAGTGCTTTGCAAGCCAAATGATGGTAAAATCTCATATAGCCTAATGAGCTTACATGTAACAATCTGACAGTTCAATTAGGAATGAATAATGAACTTTAACTGACATTTTGACAAACTTTTTGAAGTTTCTTATTAGGTTGAACAAGATTTTTCCCAACATTTTGTAAGGCTTATCAAACTTAGCAGTAGCAGCTATGAAATATCTCTGAGCATAAATAAGCCAGTTGTTCTTTGAGTTTGGCTGCTCTTCATTGCTCTTTGCCTGTATTCATTTTTTGCTGGTGCATCTAAATCCAACTCTATGTGAGGTCTGTTGGATGAGGCCTCTTAGGTGGCAGTCATCTGCTGTCACCACACTTGGATGCAGTTGCACTGTCAGATTTGTTATTATTGGCTCTCTGTAATGTGTTTGTTTCTTCAGGTGCCTTTTTCCCCCTTGTGTTTTGGTCTAAGCCTTTGTGAAAGCCTGTTGGAAAGAGTAATGGGAGTGGTGTAAGGTTTCTAAAAAAGAATGACTGCAGAGTTCTTCTGGATTGCTCTGGCTTACAGCACAATGAATAGAGAAACAAGAGAGGCCTGTGATGGAGCAGAGACAGGTGAGGGACTCATGTGGCCCCCGGGGGCCTGGAGCATGCTTCTGCAGTCTCTACGCACACACACATACGCACAGTAGTTGTGGGAGCTCCAGCTGACTGCACCTCGCTGATAAACTCACACAAACAGAGCCAGTGTCTATTGGGAGCCAGGCCCCTCTCCTCAGCGGTCAGGCACTGAAGACACAGACACACAGAGAAGGCCTCTCCTTTATAAGACTGTCGCCGTCCCCCTGCCAAGTTGTCTCTTCTGCACAGACACCCAGACAATGCAGGAGGAGGAGGTATCAAAAGGCAATGACATGCAGCCTGGCACAGGTTCCATGAGGAAATGTCAGCGTGAGTGCTGGGCTTCCAGGTGCTTATTCAGACGCACATGGCTGCTGCTTAACCCTGACAACGGCCTGGCGCCCAGGAGCCCACTCTACCATGTAGTCGCCCGCCTAAGGATTTCACAGGCCAGGTACCGTGCTAAATGAGACGATGAGGTCAAAACTTAAACATGGAACCTGTCAGCAGAGCACCCTGAAGGGCAAACAGCACAGCTCCTTGACCTTCATAAAGCCCAGGATGCTCTGTAACACTGTGTCACAATCACTGCTTTTCTATTCCCTCCTTCAAATCTCAACCTAATATATTCTCTATATCGTAAAAGTCACACTTCATGCATACAGGCTAGATAAATGTGCGAGTTTAACTTAGTGACAGGTATAGGAGATAAAACAAAGTGCAGCTGTAGCACATTTGTGAGATACATACCTTGTCTTTAAGCTGAAAGTCATCCCAAGTTCAAGTTCCTTGTGCATTCTAATTATACCGGTTTAATGAAATAATACTTCACTGAACATAATTGAATAAATATATCCTGTTTGTAATCAGAAAAATATAACTTAGCAGGCAATTTAAAGAGGTTAAATGGAAAGACTTGCTTTTTTCCATAAACAAACCAAAAGTTCAAATCAGGTCACCTACTACTGATTGTAGTCTGAACACATGTCATTCTAGGCTTAATATAATACAGCGAATGTCAGATACTAATCTTTGTTGCTCATAGAGACATCGAGTAGTCTTGGAAGTTGCCTACCAGTGGAGCACGTCAGTGCCAGACATCAGTGGATGTGTGGTAGCTTTCAGAATCAACACTAGGAAAAAGCAAAGCCTATACAGTCACAGACAGGTAAGTAGATATTGAGGTAAAACTAAAGTGACAAGGAAGCAGGATAGGCTCACTCTTCCTTGTATGTGTCAGAAGTTTTCATTATTCTTGTCATAATCATTTTTGTTATGTCTATTATTAATAATAATTAGTAAGAGTAATTGCAGTAAGTGACGGTCATGTCTGAAGTTCAAAAACTGCATCAAAACTTCTTCATGAAAGCCTGTGCTATAATCTGTGTAAAGGCCATGAATCTTTTATTATTTATGGTTATATGGCTTATCATCTCATCAGAGGCACACAGATAATTACAATATGAATAACTTACACTGCAACTAGTTCATTTAGCCCAGACACAGGATCCCTTTTTTTGACAAACATGACAGCAGAAAGCAAACCGAGTGTTGCCTGATCTGACAATTGAGCCAGACTGCTGATGGAGGAGAAACTGTAAATAAATATGTTTTGTACTTCAAGTGAGACATGAGCAAAAAAAACCAAAACAAAACACAATTTATACTCATTGCCACCCAGTAGAACAGCTGCCAAGTCCTTCAGCCAGTATTAGATGACTGTCTAAATGTCAGTGGGACATTGTTACAAGGCTTTTGTCTATTTTGAGAGTAACCTTTTAAAAGCCCGGGTGCTGTGTGCTCCATGCTTGCTTTACTGATATGACTATCAATCAGGAAGCAGTCTCGACCGTATTCTCAGCAATGCACATTTAGGCAAAAGCAATTATGCACTGTAATATGAGGATGTCTTACCGCCGTCACTCACTAAATGGCTCTTTACATTAGATGGAGTAGTAAAGACTGCACTCTTTTCATCCTGTCATTAGCTGACACTGTTCAGTATTTTGCTGAGGAAGAAGTTTGCGTTACTGCAGTAGGCCACAGCACGTGCAGACTGACGAGAATGCTGAAGGAGCATTCAAAAGCATTAAGAGTCCCACAGCTGACATGGGTTTCTCGGAAAAGTGCTGACCCTGTGGAAACACAAGGCTAAAGCGGGGGCAGCCTTGTTTGCCTGGGTTACCCTAATGGGTCGGTTGTCCCTGAGATTGATTTGCATACTTTATTTCACTGCAGTCAACCACTAAAGAGAAAAAAGCTTGCATGTGTCTTTGGCCAAACTTGACGTGCCAGAGCTCATGCTGCGTGATGTACTTGCCCTTGAGAGGGAAAAAGTCTGTGATTTCTTAAACAGGCTAAATTGAATTAGGACATTCTCCCAACCAACTAGTGTGAAATTGAGTAGAAGTGTAGCCTGAGGTTTGGCAAGCGAGGTGCAGGATTTACTCACTAAAAAAGGCTCATGTTGTACACGGCAACATTTACCTGCTGAATTTTAAAAGCAGGATGTGAAACAGGGAGATAAGAAACAGCTGGCAGAGAGAAAGAGAGAGAGAGATAGAGGCGCATCATGTGTATGCATGTGTGCTACCGGAGAAGAGACTGCTCTCTGCATGTTGAAAGCGTTGATCAGTAAGTAAGCCAACTATCCAACAAAACCGATATTCAGTAAAACATGCTGTTAAATGCTCTGATACTGCAAATGAACACCTAGATATTTGCCTTTAAGCTACATTAATATATATAAAGACAGGGTTATTCATTCTATGCATCAACTGAAAAACCTTCCATGTATTTATAGTGGCATGTGGTAAAATATGATATATGTTACCACATGCCAGCTCTTAATATTCTTTTGTTAGGAAACCAGCTCTTAATATTCAGTATCCTATCTAAACCTTTTGCTCAACTACCCATATTAATTTCAATATGTCTCAATTATTTCAGCTTGAATTATGAGGACCCTAATATTTCAGTAGGGACCATAATTATGTTTAAAGGTAGAAATCATTTGAATTACATAAAAAGAGATGATGTGCTCATAATCTTGTATAGAGGAAAGAAAAAAACAGCTATGAAATATATTTGAGTCACTTCTTGACAAAGAAACTTGACTCAGTAAATATAGAATGTAAATCATATGCAAATGTAATTTATTTCACAATTAAATGGGTAACTTTATAATTACTTTTTACAGTAAGCCATATGCTTACAGAAAGCCATATGCTAGTAATTCTGAAAGAAAATCAAGAAAGTTTGTGACTTGACCAATTTGACCCCAGACAGAACAACAGTTTTTTCTGTTCATAGCTTTGTAACAGTAGCTGTCTCTGATTGAAGTGTATATGAGCTTGAACGTCTGGCGTGCCTGTCTGTAGGCCTGTGTTTGTTTGCGCCATCATCCCTCCCTTGAAAGTGGCAGCCCTTCTCTCTCAGCCTCCCGAAATGGTCTGTGGCTTTGAGTGTGCGATACCCCTGTTATCCGTCTCCAGCCTCTGGGGCCAAAAAAAAGTCCTTTCCTTTTTTTCCCCATCAGGTTTTGCTTTCCCCACACCTATCCCCTGACTATAACTCAGCCTGCTTCCTTCATTAATCTCCGCCTTTCATAGTCCTCACATCCGTACACATTCAGTCAGCCTAACTCTTCACTGTAATAGTTGTTGCCATCCATCACATACTTCTCCCCACTGATTGTGCAATGGTTAATTCTGCCAGTCACACACCTCTCATCATCCCCTATTTGTGCTGCTTCGTTCCATCAGCACCGTAATCCATGGGGGTGTTCAGTTGCTCCTTCATCCTTTAGCTGCTGTGACTCGATGCCACAATGGCCTGTCAGTACAAAGATAAATACACAGGCAGGAAGTAAAGGGAATAATTACACTGAATCTCACTAAATCACAGTCCAGACTAGAGCCGAGTGAGCCACCACCCTAAGCCGGAGTGAGGAGTAATGAGGATAAGCAGGATACAGACAGTCCACAGAAAGCCCTGCAGGGCAGGCAATGAACAGGGCGCAGTTACCTTACTTTCTGTTTCGCTTACACTTATTTCTTATTCTATTATTTGTAATTAGTCAGTAATTAAAATGGGTAATTTGGACTGCATTACACCAATAATAACACTAACTATATATACACACATACATACATACATACACATATATTTACACACACACACGTTTATTTTGTATGTCAGTTTATTGATCATTTTGGCCTTTCGAGCGGCATTAACCCTCCTCTAACTGAACGTATCCTACTTATTTCTAAAGTGTTTCTAAACACCTACGGTCAGTTTAGACTCCCCAATTCATCTGGCACATATGTCTTTGAACTGCAAAGACCCCAGAGGAAATCCACGCCACCATGAGGAGAGCATGCAAACTCCATACACACAAGGCCAGGACCCGGATTCAAATGCCCAACCCTGGAGGTGAAAGGCAACAGGGTGAGAGGCAACAGCCCCACTGCACCACCATGGGGCCCTCCTACTAATGTTTAAGCATAAAACACGCGGTGTGCTTCCTAAAACTACATCACTGGTTCGAGTCTCTCAATGGTCATCTTTGATGGAGCCGATTACAGTCAGTGATCAAAATATATAGGTGCATCCCTTCAGAGTGAAGCGGAGGAATGGCTTATGCTATGCATATGTTCTTGCTCTAATAGCTGGGCTTTCTTTGTAAAGTTGCTTATAAATTCTTGGTGTTGAGATTGTTAGTGCCTCCATGACAGACAAGTCAATCTGTATAGTATATAATCCAAGCTCTGTATCAAAGCTTAAACGGTTATCTTACAAATCTTACATAATGTAACAATATACTTACGGTTCAAACCCCCTAATTATTACTATAGCTCAGCTAGAAGAAAATAACTTCCAAAATAAACCCTCTGGCTTGAAGACTCCATATAGCGCTCGAGACTACATTTACAGCATTTACTATGTCTGTTGATCCTCTTTTCTGGAAGGTGTGCAGTCTAGTTATGTTTCAAAAATACATCTGAAAATGGGGGCTTGTGTGTGTTTGAGCCAAAAAAGAGATTTCACTGGGTCCTTCTATATGAGGATACTTGAACTAGCAGGGAGCAGAACAGTACAACCCCCACATATCAGAAAAAACAAAGGAGTGGGAGGACAGAGAATAAAGAGAAAAAAGAAAAAGTTAGACCAAACAAAAGAAGAGGACAAGAGTGGGTGGTTAAAATCCGAAGTCAAACTGATGTAGAGTTCAAGAGAAATAAAAAAAAGCATAATTGTTGATTTTTGTGAAGTAAATTATATTTGAGAGAGCACTGAGCTGGAGGCAAAGTAAGTCCCCCGAGTGCAAATATGATTCAGAATTGTGTCTTTGAGTCTATGAGAAAAAGGTGAACAATAGGTGGCAGAGAGAATGAGATAAATGACAGATCTGAGGGAATCATCTTCATATTGTCTCTTCAATACAGCTCAAAACTGTTACATCGGGTAACGCACGCGCGCACGCACACACACACGTGCACTCAAGTAAAACATGTCCGTACACACACAAGAGCTATGCAATTTCTGTTCCTGAAATTTCTATGTTGTTAATCTCATTCCTGACACAATTCTGTCATTGTGTAATAATGAAAATATGTTAGAAGTGAGGTCTGTTGATGTAGAATGACAATGAAATGCAAATGGAATTAACTGTAACATCAGCCTAAACATGGTCAACATCGGGTTTGATGTACTAAAACTTCTGTCTGTTTCTGCTCTTATGTTTTGTTTATGTAACTGGTAGTGTGAGAACACACCTCACAGGTCTGAGCAATTCATTGTGGCCAATTTTGCATCAGTTTTACTCTACATGTTAAAAGCAGATGATTTTCATTACGAAGGCACAAGCCTGGAGCACGTTCTGAAGGAGTGTGTACACTGAAAAGCACTGTTTAAACATTTGGGTTTAGGTGTACATATTTGAAAAGACAGCGCGGAATATACTGTTATGCAGCCAGAATTTGAACAGTCAAAACTTGCTTGATAAGCTGCAGTCTTCGAGCGTTAAATCAAATTAAATTCAGACACGTTGTGAGCACGTATTTTTGTTGCATCATGCCATGTTTTGTCATCTGCGCCTTCGCTCGTACATCTTGCCCACTGTGCTTTCTATAATGCAGCACTTTTAATGCAGCTTTTTTTAAGCAGACTTTAATATGTGAAAGAAAAGGAAACAGCATTTTTTTTTCTTCCATAGAATGATGCTTTTCTCTGATGTCACAATATTTCATCATCAAGAATATAATTAAGATCACAGAAAACAGCTATTTGTACCTGCCTTGGATTAAAAAGCATTATACTGAACACCCAGTACCAAAATTCATTTTGTGCTTTTTTTTTATTTATTCTAAATGTATGTTCCTCTACATTTCTTTTATGTAAGGTTGCACAGCATATTGCAGTTGGATATTGGGAGCACATGATGTACATGCAGGAGATGTTCGTTATTAAAAGTAACAAAAAAGACTGCATGATAAATTATTTTGTTAGCATTGGTCTTTGCAATACTGCGACTGTAGAGGTATGCAATATGCAAATGAGCAGAATTCAGTTTGTACCAATTATCGCATTCACTCTGACCTGCCGCAACACACAACAAAGTGGCCATAAGTGGGCGCGGTGAGTTGGTCTAAACTGCTCTCCATGTCTAATGCTGTGCTTTGGGGACAAGAACTCAAACTATGCTAAGAGCTAAAAACTCGACACACTCCAAATTGACTCACGTGGTCCTCTCTTCCTCTTTCTGTTCAGCATTCCATTTTACACGAAAGGCAAAGTATCACCTGTGATGCAACTTCATGTTTGAGTCTTTAAAATATTAGCTCACAGACCGACTTTTCCAGCAATAAACATATGAATGATAGATATTCCTCTGAGCAGACTATATATCCAAATGAATGCCACTAAGAAAATTAGAAAGTAAAACCACATTTTAATCGCTGATTGTGCCCTCACTTTCCAAACACAAGCAGACTGTGAGGGTGGATCCTGCAGCCGCATCACTGTCCATTGGCTAAAAGATTGTAGATTGGATTGGATTGGACTGGATTTTCTGGTGCATTTCTATGAGGAGCCGTTTAGGAAATGTTAGTAATATTTCTCGACGTTTGTACTCAGTTCAACAGAACAATACTATGATTAGGTGTCAATAACTGTTCATTGC
>JBBJLR010000019.1:11666968-11681590 GCA_037577145.1 Brachypetersius gabonensis
ACTTCTTAAGCACTGTTGTACGTCGCTCTGGATAAGAGCGTCAGCTAAATACTGTAAATGTAAATGTAAATGTAAATATCTGATATATTGGTATAGCATATCTGAAGCTAAAAAAAAAAAAGCAACAACCATACAACCAATTTAGCAACAGCCTGTAAATGTTGTTGCAAAAGTAGCTTGTTTGGAGGTGAGGCTTTGGAGATGAAGCTGAAAATGAGTTTTAAACAACTTCACAAATATTAAGTGAAACCCCTCTGTTAAATTTCTGTCATATGTAAAAAAAATCCCAAGGAAGTTATAAGTTTGAAGGAGAAAATGCAGGTTTCCTTCTTAGGACATTTGTGCACACATGAGAGTGAGACAGACACAGTGAGAAGAAAGAGTGCAGGAAGAAAAGAGCGATTATAGCCACAAGGCCTGTGGCCTTTTGTGGAGGTGATGATGCTGAGGGACAAGGTGTCCTCAAGGCTCGAGGTCAGGCCAGCGTGAATAACCGTGACTTCTTGAGAAGTCAAATCCTGCAGCGTTTAATGAAAACATGCAAAGCGACAACCTCTCGGCTTCCTGTAAACACGGCCGGGTAAAGAGGTCATTAAGAAAAGAAAGCTGCTTTCTTCATCCTGTCAACAGCAGGAGCGGAGAGAGCAGAGATTAATGGTTGTGGCTCGGGCTCTCAAACACAGCACTCACAAACCTAAAATCCAGATCTCTCACCCAGATGTGGTAAACGAGAGTTGTTTGGGCCTTGAACAAATGGACTCTAATGGTCTTCTGGTGCAATTGAGGTCGCAATTACAAAAGAGTTTGTTAGTAAAAGATAAATAGCTTGCAGGGAACTGCCACCTCATCTGGGCAAACACCACAGCAAGGTGAGATATGGTACAAGCTTTATCTGTTGACAGCCATAGGCAATCATGATGGCTGGCCCAGGGAGCATTGTATAGGAATGGTAACTTGCTCAAGGAAATCTAATGGAAGAGGAAAACCACCACATTATTCTGTTATTTTTTATTATTAATATCTCCAACATTCCTTAGGTAATAGTACCGTTACTGTACTGATATTTTACGCTAGAGTGCATGTAAACCAAGTCTTAATGATATGTCAAGTAAAAGTAAATCAGATGTTAATTAAAAGCGGTATTACATGAATAGTTATTTTTTTGCATATTCTCAATGGCAATCTGAGCTGTCTTGCCTATCCAGTACATAAAAAGTTAAACAATATACTGTATTAGATCACAGCTAAAAGAGAAGGTATTGATCTCAACAAATTCTGCTCGTGTACATTGTGTGTTACAATGGCCTTAAACTAGTAAACCTGCCCTATTAGCAAATAGTGGGCATTGTAAAACTGATATAGTATGTTCTCTTAAAAAATGATCTTACTGTAGTAACTACTATTTACTTACTATGTTCAGTGAGCCAGGTTATTTACTTAAAGTAACGATGTGAATTTTTGTGCAATTGTGTTGCACGCATTTCGGTGAACTGAATGTTAATTTAAGGCTTCCCAGTTCTTGTGTTCCCTGAAAGGCTATGGATAGCTTGTTAAGTTTATTTTTTGTTTAGCTTTGTGATAAATATTGCAATATATTCAAAAATATATAATTTATTCATGTGATTTTCCCTGATTTCCTTCAACCCTAGTATGCTTATGCAATGAGCTTTTGAGCTTTTAGGCTTATTTAAACCCAGTTTGTTTCCCCTTTGAGGTTTTTCAGAAAAATTCTAAACTTCAAAGAAAAAAATGATTAAAACGCGTGGACAATTAACGATCGTGCTGGGGTGTGTGTGAAGTTGTCAAATCCAAGATGGCACAGAATCTTTTGGCACAGTGAGATACCTCATGCTCATTGCAAGCTCCAAATTCAAAATGAAACAATGCTCAAGTCGTTTTGGCTTGAAGTTTAACCCTTAGATGTGGCAGTCATTGGCAGAACTGATATAAGCATGGTCTAACTCATTATTAATTATTGCCTGTTCATTAAAACAAGTGGAAAAATTCAGTGGAAAGTTTGATGTTCAGTGTATTGTTTGATTTTGATGAAAAGGTATTGTGTAAACAGTCCTGTTTTGCTGAAACAAAAACAACCTTACATTTTTAATCCTCAAACATTGAAACAAATAGAAAAAAATGAAGTGCCATGAGGCTGTTCATATGGATGGAAAACTTAAATTGCAAAAGTATTAAATAGCAAAATCATTAAACTGCAAAATTATGAAATTACTATTACGTACTTGCATTTGAACAGTGCAGCAAAATGAAAGTAGTGATTCTATGGTGTAAAACACAGAACTGTGAACAAACCCCTGAAGAGCGACTGCACAGATAAAGATGAGGGTGGTGTGAGGGAGTGTTTCATGAGGAGATAAAACTGTGTGAAGTGTGACAGTTGGAAAATGGCCTTTGGACACAATCGGCTGTCCTGCGAGTAGAAAGGATAACCACTTTTTTTCTGTAGCTATTACTAAACATCATTGAAAGCAAGCATCTATTTTATGGCATAGCCACTGTGTGCCTGTCACTGCTGACTACAACTAATGAATCTTTTCAGAGCACATCTCAACAAGACCCACTCAGTGTGCATTCAAACAGCTGAGCCACACTGCAGCTCATTCTCCTGTCACAAGGCAATTACGCTCAGCAATGTCATGCAGCAAGTCTGTCGATAACTCCTCACATCATATTACACGAATAGATGTCAGCTCAGAAAGGAATGGAGCAAACTAAAATGCACTGCCAAGTTGCAAGATACATTAGAATTTTTTCACTTTTACTTTTCATTCAGATAAGAAAAATGTCATAGTATGGTCAATTGTTTTGGGACACACCACTTAATTGCTGAATTCAGTTGTTTAAATTATACCCTTTGCCACAGGTGTATAAAATCAAGCATAACAAGACATTTTAGACAACACCAATGCTTCCAACTTTGTGGAAAAAGAACCGTTTCTATTCCAGCATGACTGTACCTCAGTGCACAAATTATGAGTTTGGCATGGAAGAACCTGACAGGCCCACACGGAACCCTGACCTCAACCCCATCGCTGGAACAGAGACTGTGAGCCAAACCTTCTCGTCCTGACCTCATAAATGCTCTATGAATGGACACAAATTCCCACAGAAAATCTTGTAGAATGCCTTGAAAAAAGAGTGGAAGCTGTAATAGCTGCAGAGGGGGACCAACTCCATATTAAAGACTATGCATTTGAATACAATGCCATTAAAGTCCCTGTTGGTGCAATGCTCAGGCATCCCAATACTTTTGTCCATGTAGTGTTATTTACAAAACTTTGGGTACTTCTTTTTGCTAAGATATGGATGTATTTTGTGTGTGTTTGACAACTTTTGACATTCGTGTTTCTGAGGATTAAGAGCAGGCAATGATTAGATAGTGGTTTGGAGGGAAAACTAAAAGCACATATTGCTGACATTACAATGAAGGAATATAACATATGGCGTTTGCCACTATCCTCAAGGTATCACTACCAAATACTGTCAGAAACATTTATTTGTGCAATAAGGTTTTCTTCGACAAAAAAATGGTCAGCATTGTGCATGACCTCTCCAAGCCCTTTCACAGACTCTTCATCCTCCTGCCATCTGGCAAAAGGTACCGGAGCATCCGCTCCACCACCACCAGACTCTGCAAAAGCTTCTTCCCCCAGGGGGGCAGATTACTGAACTGCACTGCTGCTCTCCAGCATCCACCTGGACTAATCCAGATCCCTTCCAACATGCTAAATGAAGCTATGAGACACTTTTGCCTGTTTTTTTTCTGCATAGTTTCCGGTTAGCAACTGTTCGCAGTAGTTCTTATTGTTTTATTGGCCCATTCAGTGTGTGTGTTTGTGCACAAGACAGTGTGAATCGAATTCAGAATACAGAGTGTAGTCTTAAATAATGTGCTGCTGATTTGGGATGCGCCAAGGGCTTGAAGAATGATTATTTTGTTCCAGAATTATACTGAGGAATGACCATAAAAAACACTTGACCTGACTTGACATGGTTGTCTTCTTGTTATTGCAAACTGATAAATACATGGTCATCTATAAACCCTAAAGACCTGTGGCTCCACATTTCAATTAGTCATTCTCCTAATTGTATAGCATACTAGTTACATAGATGTTACTGAATTATTTGTAGTACTTTTTGAAGTCTAAGAACTGGATAATAAAGCTTAATATTCAAGGGGTTAAAAACATTTTTTAATCCATGTGTGTTATGTCTGGACACTTAGAATCCTGTTATCTGTCTTGTTTGTATCCAAAACAGAATTCACAAATCAGCAGCACATACGCCACCACCCCGCCTCCCCTGGAGCAAGTTGGGGGTTAAGAGCTTTCTTTAAGGCACAATTGCAGAGGCGATTGTTTAGGATCAAACACATGACATGTTGAATCGCGGCCAAATTCCCCAGCTGCTGGGCTCGCATCAACCCACAAGTACAGAGTGACCTAGAGAGATGAAAGCAGGCACTGTAAACTTTAACACATTGGAAATCTACGCCCACCAGGATCGATGTGTGTGTAGATAAAAAATAATTAAGCAAACCTCCAATTGCAACAAGTGAGGGTTTAATTGGAGCCAGCAGAGGAATGCTGCATGAGGCTAAATTAGTCTTAGTACTCAGTATGCGATGATGTGTAGTGTAGGTTAGCAGTCACTCTCAGTGTGAGCTGGGTGTCTGTATGTGTGTTTGTCTTGTTAAAGTAAACACATCCTTCTATTATCTCAATGAGGAAGTCAAATGGACAAGAAACGATACTGTTCTGTCCGTCTGTTTCCTGTTTCATTACCACTCTGACATGGCAAATTATCTCCAGAAGCTAATCAGTCACTAATGGCATAGCAATGCTCAAGCAGGCTGATGATGTGAGGCTGCTGATGTCTGAATCTCCATTTCCATACACGTGTGTGTGTGTGTGTGTGTTGAATGGAAAATTTGTCTAATTTTTCAATGTGTTATTCCAATTACCTTAATGTTAAATGCGCCCTTCTTAACAGGGCTTTGCAGAGACCTTTGCTTAATTTATTGACAGAGGGGTGATCTGAGCATGAAACTACACAAAGTGCCCTTCCAAAAAGGGCACTATGCCCAAAGGGCCAGGTGCATGAAGCCCTAAACCACACTCCACAGACTTTTCCACATAAATTTGCTTATTCCTTAACAATCAAATTGTGCTGAAGAATTGGTGGAATTTTCTTTTAAGCTGGTGAATCTACAGCTGGTGAATCTGGCTATAGATTCAGAGGTAGACAGGTGCTAACCAGGCTGCCTTCATGACTCATGGACAGCTCAGCAAGAGGTAGGGGGGTGTTGGTGGGTAAAATCGGCTGGACCATGTGGCTCCACAGGGGCGGAAAATTGTGTCCAGCAAAGCGTGTAGGGTGCATGGAGGATGTGACAGGCTGGACATGAAATCCTAATGAAAATCATATCCAGTGCCATGCATATTTCCTTCACTCACACACCGCAAAGCCCCATTGCACATCACAACCTTCCCGCAGAGGTGATTGGTCGAAAGAAGGCGATAATCACATGTGCTGTGTTTTGCCTTACAGTCCATGCATGTGTATGTATATGTGTGAGTGTGTATATATATGGGTGGGTGTGTGTGTGTGTATATATGTGTATAATTATGCTGAGCAGAAGAAACATATATATAATTTGTTTCCTCTATATAAAATTACAATTAATTAAAGTTAAACTGTTTTGTGTTAAACAGAAAAACTACAGTGTTTCTGACTTCACTTCTCCCTGCTGCATGTATAAAAAAATGCAAAAATGCTTCTTTAGGGAACTAAAACTGCTATATATAGCTGAAAGAACCTTTTTTAGGCATCTTTTTTAAAAGAATGTGGTCATCAATGCTGCCCTACAGATGTGAAAAAGAGACGTGAAAAATGTGGCAGTTTTCATTTTGTAAATCAAAGAACCAATGAGTCAAGTCATGACCCTGCACCAGTTCTTACAGCAGAAGCACCTGTGCCACATAGAGCTTATTAATATCCTCTGTAGCGCTAGCCTGACTCCAAACGTAGACTGCTACCCCTTGGCCTTGGTTCATAATGAAGGCAACCTTTAATTAATTAACTTCTCACTTCACTCACCCGACTAAAGAGAGGAGCTGAATGAGCATACCCTGAAGAACACACACTAGAAAAACCTAACAGTTCAGTTGTGACTGGAGATGTTTGAAACTAAAAATAAGTTGAACTTTGCCTCTTGATTCTCCCCCTCAGTGGCTTGGTTTTACAGCAGCTCAGTGGTCTAATGTGATCCTCTGAGTCGCAGCATTGCTTTCTTAAGGAGCTCTTTCAGTGGAGGACCACAGCCCCATGCTGAGTGCACTGCCATGTCCCCCGCCGCTCAGCCACAACTTCACACAAGAAAAGGCCAAGTCGCTTGACACTCAGCTGCGCACACACACATGCACACACACCAACTCACACTCAGACTTCCTTTAGAATTCTTTCAGCCCAGCCGTTCCTATCCATCCCTCTCCTCTACAACATCTACCTCTTATAGCTTCCCAGACCCAAACTGTTCCCCAAAAATAGACAAGCAAAGCCACTTAATGACTAACGCGCTCACAGATTTTTGATACACTAATCAACCACGCATCCCTGCCACATGAGCATCATGCTGGGGGGCTTTTTATAGCCGAGTAAAAAAGGTTGCTGCAGCATTGTGGATTTGCCTTCTTTTACTGGAATGTAATGTACACGCTGCTTCAAAGACAGTCAGGTCTTTTAAAGGGGATAAGCTTAGTGCTCAGTGCTCAAAAAAAAAAATTAAAAAAAGCTGCCACAGCGTTTCATACTCTCAAAATAAACCCCATTACAGTACTCAGCTCCTCTCTTATTAATGACATACGGTATGCATGCCTTTGTTCAGACTTAATCCATATGTGGAGCTGAAAAATACTAATTACATTTGCTTCAGTCACTGTGGAACTGAGCCTTAAGGTCTGCTCAGATTCAATGCATCTAGTTTTAAATACACTTCAAAATTAGATTTAAAAGTAAACATGCTTTGAAACAGCCACCCACAGCATTTCTGGCTTCCTAACAAACTTTTCAATTGAAAGGTTCTTAGTATTGAATATGTCTACTTTTAAACATACATTAAAAATAGATTTAAAAGTAAGCATGCGTTTAAAAATGTCCTTTAAATACTGATCAAATAATATTCATGTATTTGAAATGTTTGTTCTGCACTTCAGTTCACTGATGGCTTCGGAACATGCTAAAACACTTCAGTAGGTTTACACTGACAACAGTAGGTTTAAATGACAATATAATCATTAGGCAAGAGGTCATTACCATACTGTGGTCTCTCAGTTACATTCATTTATGTGGCCTACTTTGGCTGAGCCAGTTAACTCAAATAAATTGCTGGTGTAGATAAAAATTTTGCTTGTTTCATAATTTTTCACAGTCCCACTTCAATATACTATGGACTTGGTTCTTCTGAACATTGACTGTATTGTGCAAATCATTTTGCTTTTCCTTTGAACAGAACAGAAAAATTAAGAGGAGCACAGGTGATTGGCTGTTGGATACGAGCTGATCAGCGAACATCCTAACCAGCACCAGCTGCCCCAGCAGTTAAATGTTACAATGAAAATTAGCTGCAATGATCGGACAAGTTTGATTCAAGTTCTGTTTATGTCCTGTTGATGTACAAATTACTGACTGTGAAGTAAGCATAGCAATGTGATACATAAAAATATTTTTTCTTACAAGGAATGTGAGAATGCCAGCCAGATCAATAGCCAAACATTTAACTGTACTTATTGAATTAAACTGTGCCAATCACTGGCAGGTTGCCTTGCGCACACTCCATTGTGCTGTATAGGGAAATGTAGAGAGAAATCACAAAGAAGCGACGATAGATCGTGTTTACAGGAACGCAGCTGAAGTTTGGCTTCTCAGGGAGTGTGCGAGAAAGAGAGCCAAGTCTTGGCAAAAGCTCATTCTTTTGACTCTGGGGCTCTGTAACCCACAATAAAACCCCAGGCCTGTCTCTTCCTACATCTGCGTAGGAGGGGCTCTTCGGGCAGCTTTAGCATGTTCTTCTCACTTCTCCCAAAACGGCCAAAAGATGGTGCTGATCCTTTGAGAGCTCAAAATTAAGGGTTTATTCTGCAATCTGTCTCCCCAATAAATTGGCAAGCATAACTGTACATGGAGATTCGTCAGCAGGCCTTTTAAAGCTTGCACTTCTGCTTGCCCCTTAAAAATCTCTGTCACTCTGTCGCCATCTAGGTGGTGGGAGAGGGTAATGCTGGTAGGGGCCGTCTGGCAGTGATTGATTTGCCTGCTGTCAGATGTGACACTTGACCTAGCTGAGGTGCGGGGATCAGAGCAAATTAAAGGCAACAGAAGTAGCAGGAAGCGAGTGGGCTGTAACATGGCAAAGAGGAGGTGGGAGGGAGGGTTATGCTGGCCCCTCTGATCTCAGCGTAGTTCGTCCATCCAAGACCAATGAGGAAAGGAGCAGTTAGCAGAAACATTGTAGAGCAAGGAACAAACACGACCCTCTGTCCATGGCTTAGTGGGGGTGAGACACAGAGCCAGAGAAGACACTGACAAACGGATAAGAGCTGGACCCATGGGTCAATCCAGCAAACACAGCTCCTAGGATTACACTAAGGCCAGGCTTCAGTTTCCGGACTTACCTGGACAGTAAATTGATTTCCAACACTGTAAGCACCTGTAGGGCTATTTGTATGTATTGTGATACGTCTGAAAGATGAATTGTTTTAATAACAATCGCACAGAATTCCAAAATCCCCATTTCAGTTCTAGCCTATATCACTAACAAGTGGGAAATCTAAACTTAATATAGTGCCTATAGATTACTTACAAAGTAATTACAAAGCAACCAAACATCCACATGATGTGAACATGACAACAGAAGAACAAGCAATTGGACGTCTGGTACATTCAGTTTTCAAGTCTAAAGTTAATCATGTAGCTATCTGAAGAAAAACATGTTTTCCAATTTTTATTTAGGTTACTTTAGAAGTCAAAATGTTTTTGTCCTCTACTATAAAGTTAATATTTTGTGGACTTATAAACCAATTGTCTTGGGCAAATAATGATTTTAATGATAATTTGATTGTCTTGGGTAAAAAAAAAAAAGCAAAAAAATCAAATCTCAATTTTGCAATATAATATTGCAATAATCTCCAAAATGTTCATCCCTGGATTATATTTCTACATATTGTAAACACCAAATATGAGAGCCGGCAGAGTTGTGCAAACACAATACTACTATTACAGTTATGCTGGTACATACTGTGACTGGTGTATGCCTTGCAAAATATTAAAACATGAATGGATTAATCAGTAATCTAACATGATTACGGACTGCATCATTACTGCATTATTGCTTTGACCAAAACATAATCATTTTTGTTGAATTAAATGAATACCTTGATTAACTATTGACTCTTTGTATAGATTTCACACACACAATTAATCATCTGATTTTGGATGGTGAAGGTTTGTTTGTTTGTGTGGAAGTGTATCTGACAGCGCATGTAGAACAGGAGCGGTCAGCAGGATAGCAGTGATGGACTCCTCAGCTGTATCTCCGCATCTGATCATAAATAAAAGGGATGCAGATCCGTGTCTTCCACTTACCACCAGCCTGTCATCAGTCTCAGTCACACCTCACACTGCGCTCCTCTCCTGCCGTACGCACAGAATCCTAGACAGAAGTGGAGGCAGCCTCCCTGCTAAGCAATCATCAGCCCGCCCATTAGTATTCTCTGGCCTCCTTTTAACACCCAGGGGAATGTGGAGCATAAGCATCTAGAGATAAACATGCACCATGTTCACCATGACATTTCTCCCCATTCATAGTCAAACCAGTCAGAGAGAGACAGAGAAAGAGAAAACAAGACTGACAGAAGGAAGCCAGAGAGAGAGAGAAAGAGGGTAGAGAAGGAAAGAGAGAAGAGAAAATGAAAGACAGAAAGAGAGGCAGAGACTGAGAGAGAATGAGAATGTGACTGAGAAAGTAAGAGACAGAGATGGAGACAAAAACAGGGCGGAAAAAAGTGAAAGACAAGGAAAAAGAAATGAAAAGAGGGAGAAAAGAAAGGTGAAAGAGAGAGAGAGAGATTGCTCTTGGTGCTGGTTTATCAAATCACACCCACACACGTGCACATACAGCAGGAGAGAGAACAACCTAAATGCAGAGCTAATCAGGTGGTGAAGATGCACAGTGGACCCAGAGTGATCCATATTTACCAATATGACTCACTGCTATTATTCCTGAAGCAGTGTCCGGGTGAGGGTGACTGAGTGAGTGAGTACAAATATATAAAATGCGAAGTAGTGAGAAAATGAAAGGAGAGAAAGTGAGAGACTGAGCCCGTGTGGGGCCTCGCTAGCCACACCTCACACTGAGTGTTTGAGCTATGGATTAGACAACTTCGGCTTTGTGGCTTTCCCGGCAATTATCTGCCTGACGGAAGGATGAGCTCCGCAAACAGAGTCGAGAACGAGAAAGGGGGAAGGAAGGAAAGGGGGTCGAGAGACAGAGAGAGAGAGAGAGACAGGCATGAAGACATTATTTGGATGGCTGTGCTGTTCTGTCTCTCTACAGCAGTGCTCTCATGCTTACACTGTGTCCTTGTGCTGAGAAACAATTTCAGACACATACACACTCCAATACTCCCTGCGCTCTTTCAAACTCCCTTCCACTTTCCCTCTTGGCGACATGCAGGAACACAAATGAGCTTTCATTTCACTTTCCCTGGACACTCACTCTTTCAGCCAGTTACACTTAATGAATTTAGATCAAACGGCCTTCCGCTTAATTAAGCTGATATGGGCCTGGTTTCAAGCGTAGGTAAGGAGCAGGCGCGGCTGCAAAAGAGAATGTTTGCTTTGTGTATTCTGTTCTCCTTCTCTCCTTAGAGGTCATGGAGAAGGAAAAAGTGTGTGGGACCAGTCTCTGCATCAATCGCTGGCTTTTATCTCAGCCCATGAGCCAAATCAGTGTAACTGTCCGATTACTAACTGTCCTAGTTATTTCAGCCCCAAAATACCAACAAATTATAGTGCACTAGCTAGTAAACTGATTTTAGAATATGGAACTGCTTTTAGAGTTCTGACTAGGTATAAAAAAACACAGTCCAACTCAGTAGAGGAGCACTTTAAACTTGGAACTCAGTGGTATATTGAGATTTTGAAGTGAATTAATAAGCATCAATTGGATTTTTACCCAATTTAGCCAAATGAAAGAACATGTCTGCGGGTGGAGCCTGGATAAGTCTAGTGAACTAATGTGCTAAATATTAAACGTAAGGGCGTATTCACACTTGCCAGACCCTTCATTTAAAACAAACGCTGGTATGAATGTTCTGTTGGTGTGTTTTATAAGGATAAAGAGATAACACTGCCATGGGAACCCTGGTGCAGATCAAAAGAGATCCTCTTGAGGAGGTTAGCCTTGGTCGTTCAAAGTACTCTGGCAGAGCTTGTTTGAAGTGTGAACGCACTACACACCAAAGACGTCTAAACCAGTGGTCTTCAAACTGTTCTTCTGGGACCCTCACATGGTCCACATTTTTCTTCTATCCCTGCGGCACTGGAGAAAAAATGTTGACCATCTGAAAATACAAAGAACCCCTTTGGGAACCACTGGTCTCCACCAACCAGTCACAGATTAAATATCTCTTTCATCATCTCTCCGTGAGCTCAGAATTAAAGAACAGATGGCTTCATACACCGAGTTGTGTCTGAAACATTCTAAAATAATGAATTTACAGACATATGACTGCAAAAACAAATTATACCATATATTACTGCAAAAAGTTTTTGACGTTTTACAAAAGCAGTATGCCACATGAGGCCATGTGTTTTCACACTACCCTGCTTAGCACTGTGAGACAGCCATGAAAACATGGTCTCTCGTGGCAGAGTGGTTTTTTAATATCACAAGATAGACAAAACAAGACATGCATAAAATCTGCAAGCTCAGTTAGATCAGAGCAGAGCGTGCTCCAGTGAGTTTACTGGATATTATCCTACTTATTCCCACCAAATATGTCACACAGTTAGTCAATTTTTACTTGAATTGCATCTATTTTTAAAAATGTAAAATGTCCATGTGAACACTAAACAAACTGGATCTTAAAATGCAACAAAATATCCTTTTATGCTTTGTGCCAGAACAAGGAACCCAGACTGTGAATTTAAACGCACCCTAAAAGAAGTATGGCTGCTTGATTTAGCCCACAGTGTATAAACCTGCAAGGACTGAAAGTAAAGTCTCAGGCTGACCCTCTTGCCCATTACTGTCAGCCACTGAACCACAGTCACCAAGGGAGGGAAATAGAGCTGGTCTCAGCATGACTGAGGCCTCATTTACAGAGTGAGAGAGAGAGAGAGTGATCGAGAGAGAGAGTGAGAGAGAAAGAGAGTGATCGTGAGAGAGAGAAAGTGATCGTGAGAGAGAGAGAGAGAGAGAGAGAGAGAGAGAGAGAGCTCGCGAGAGAGAGAGAGAGAGAGAGAGAGCGAGAGAAAGAATACCTTGCATGCCCTCTATTCTTCCTAAGAACCTTATTCCACCACCCACATGGCGTCAGGTATTGTCCACAGACAAGACGCTGGAAATTCTTTAGAACTCTCTCCTATTTTGAATCCAAAGAGCTGAATAAGAGCTCTGTGCTTTGATATTGCTCTCCATTACTGCAGCCTTTATGATGGCAGTAGCATCCTACAAGTGTGACATCAATACATACTAAGACTCAAGTGCATGTTCTATATAACTCAAACCAACTACATCAACGAGTGCCATATGACATATTGCAGTCTCCTCTAGCCTAGTCTAAGGGTCATCAAGCTGACCTTAAACCCAACAGCATGTCAAACATTCTGATAATATATCAAGAACCTACATGTGAAGAAATACATCCAAAGCATAACCGAGCTCTGCAATTAGAAGGGGAATTAAACCAGCCCAGCAGCGTGACCTTGGCTTGAGCAGGGCGCTGGGCACAAAAGAGTGAAGGGTGCAGGGAGCATTCCATTGAGAGCAGCACTAATGACTGACTTCTCATTATTCCCATCATTAACAGGCCTTCATTTACGTTATTGTGCTCCACCACCAACTACCACATTAATTAATGCTTTTTCTCAGTTTTCTCAAAATACCAAAGCCATAGGTGGGGATGCTGCAGGAAAGACTACAGTCTGTGTAAACAAACAGGAGCACGAAAACAGGAATCTTTCACTCTGGCAATATGAAAGGCCACACGAGGGTCCATGTGCAATGACAATACAATAACTATTGTTAACCAGTAATGAGCGCTGTGAGGTCCTGAATCAGTATCAGCACCAGTGCTAAACCATATTAAACAGATTGCGGAGTGCTAGCCCTTAAAGGCCTGAGGGAGGGATTCCCAGTCTTGGTGATTCCACACTATGCACATTTTTGTGCTTTGTCCAGCACACCTAATTCAGCTCATTAAGCAATTAACAGCTCATCTGGCTGGGTCAGGTGTGTAAAGCACTGAAAACAAAGGAACACACAAACCAGGACTGGGACTAGGAATATCCAGGCCTAAGGCTTGAGAAGTTCTGCACATTACTGCAGCACGAACCAAACACAGGCAGGTGTTAAAATGAAGTAAACTGTCATCAGACTTGTCAGGGTGTAATAGGCTCACGGTTGTCTCTTCCTACTGGAAATTTAGTGACAAATCATGAGTGACAGTGTTGCAACCTCACACTCTCATTCAGAGAAGAATGAAGCTAAATATACACCTGCTCTAGAGCTATGGATGAGAATACCAGGCACAGCTCTTGTGCATGGCTGCCTCTAGGCTTTGGGACTGGAGCGCGAAACAAGTGTGTAAATATATATTTTACGTGCATCGCGCTATGGGCTCATTAAATGTGTGTATGTGGGTGCAGTCCCACTTACGCACCTGTTACCACTGCAATAAATAAAGTTGACAAAACAGCACAACAGCACCTACTCCCATCTCACTGCACCCCATCTCTCTCATCTCCCTCCCTCTCTCTCTCCGTCACACTTACCCTCACACTCCTTCTCTCCCTCACCCTGGGTGTGATGCTTGTGCCGGTGACATTGTCAAACAGAGTGCTACTAGGACTGCCCGCCAAGCTCAATGCCCTGCAAATTTACAGAAAGTGTATCCTGACAAATAACAAGCTGCATACACACTCTCACAGGAATATATTCCTCAGCTTTTGACTAGTAAATCTCAACAACTGATGTGTTAAAGGAAGCCACCACTTGCCCTCCATAATTGACATGCTAAGGAACTTCAATCCCACTGAGGAGCATCATTTGCGTTCCCACGGCCATTTTTACTTTTCCATTTCCCCCAACCCGCCATGATGGAGTGGGGGCCGTTGAAGAAAGTGATAAAGTAAATTAAACACAAAAGCAACAGCCTGGGATAGAAAGAGAAAAAGAAAGAGAGGGAGAGTCAGGTGTGTTAGATAGGAGGGTGAGAGAGGGAGAGGGAGAAAGAAAAGACCAAAGACTGAAAAGAGAGAGAGAGAGAGAGAGAGAGAGAGAGAGAGAGAGAGAGAGAGAGAGAGAGAGAGAGAGAGAGAGAG
>JBBJLR010000019.1:11711301-11727619 GCA_037577145.1 Brachypetersius gabonensis
AAACGCGATCTCAAGACTTTTCTCTTCAATGAACATTTCTCTTCCACCTGATTACGTAACATTGTAACAAAATTGTGTTTTTGGGGTTTTTTTTCCCTGCACTCTATGTAATGTGTCCTTGGGTTTGTGAAAGGCGCTATATAAATGTAACCTATAATTATTATTATTACACAAAACATAGAACATAGAACACAGAAATCTGTTACAAAACTATAAATATTTTATTTGCCCCCACACATGAATGACCTAAAAGAAAGATAGCTGAAATATTATAAAATTAAATATCTTCTCTCATAAAACAAGTGAATTTAAGTGGATTTTAATATTCTGAAGTGCATGAACAAAGTGTATTCAGAACAAGTGCTTTAAAATTTTTGAAAGATACAACATTCTCTGTAGGCCAAAAAAAAATGGGCAGAGCCCATATATCAGCTGTAATAACTGGAAAACTTTCTTGCTTTTTCAAAAATACAGACAGAGTGGGTGAGCTCGAAGGGTCTTACCTCTTCTCTACTACATACTTTTCTTTTTGGTGGCCGAATATTCAGTGCATCCCTAACATACGTATATAGGACTGTGCGGGATGCCTCATAGGGCAGCAGCCAATCAGCAGCAAAGAGAAATCCATAACGCTCTCAGATTGGCTACTTTCAAACCTCCCGCATCTGAGTACTAGAACAAAAAATTAAGTCAACCACTGGCAATAGTGTTTGTATAGCAGCTACTCATTTTGCTGACGGGATGAAACAGTGTCACACATGCACACACTATGCACTTAACATTACTATTTTAATTGTTGCAGTTGCAAAATACACATTACAGCTGTTAAAACTAATGTAAAATAAGAGGAACCTAACAGAAATAGAATAGTAGGAACATTCACTTATGTTATAATATTAAGACCATAAATGTGCACTGGGTGCCAAAGCACTTGCTCTTTTGCCCCTTGATGTCCTAGGGCCCTTTTCGCCCTTTTCATTTATTTATTTGGCATTGACTTGCCTGAGACATTCTTTTAATTAACAGAAATATGTTAAAATGCTGTCATAAAACACAAAAAACTCCTCATTAATTATTACTGGATGTTTTACTGCATTCTTTTTGTGGTCTTATTTTCCTCAGCCATTCCCTCAGTGCTATAATTAATATGTTAACTATGGAACACACTTACACCACCAAAATCTGTTTTGTCTTGTGGCCACAGGTAGAGATCTGTCTTTATAATCAAAAGTTTCTGTGGTATAATTGCAATGAGCCTTCATAACTGTCTCTTCAAATCATAATAGAAAACATTGCATAAGGTATTAGGAGTTCCCTCTTTGTCTCTGCAGTCCTGTAGCTTCATGGTACGTCTTCATGCTGTGGACATCCTGTCTCACATGGCTTCCTGCTAGTGGGTGAGAGCTGAATCATATCAACCGAGCTAAATAAATCAAAAACTGGTTAATTTTCACTCAGTCTCATTCACTGGTTAAAACTCACCCACTAACTTACTCAGTGGAACCAGTTTCTGCCATATTCGACTTAAAAGGGGTTGAACATTCAAAAAAATAATCGAGCTACTCTGGCCCTAGGGACCCACTGCCCTGTATAGTCTCAGGTATTCCTAGCCCCAACACACCTGATGCAACTCAGCAACTTGATCAAGGGTTCTGGGTCAGGGAATAGTATGTAGGGCAGTGAGTCCCCAGACCTAAAGAGAAACCCTTTATCACAGAGCATTGTAACCTTGTAGGAACTCATGAAAAGGATGTGGAATTTTTAGCTCTTTCAATTAGTTTAGTCACTAAACTCCACACTGATTGGTCCAAACACACACAGGGAAAAACAAAAACTATCAGGGTCTGTTTGACATCTCATGTCCACACTGGCCAAAACGCGGATGCAATACCAATTAAGGCCTCTGGTCAGCGTGCAGTGAATTCATTCAGAATGCTGTAGAAATGATGGATTTAACTATTTTCTGGTAATTTTCCAGCATTTAACTGATTATCTCTTGTTATAAGCATAACGGTCAGATAAACAATGGCCATCCATTGCTGATGACTCACTGCTTTCATTAGACCCTAGTGTTTAAGCAAGGCTTTTACGTAATCACCCTACCCGTTTCTCAACCAGACAATAAAGAGCAGTTAAATTAGGCTTGAAGGAGTTGCTAATTTTGCAAGTTTGCAAAACCACTAAAAACAACACTGTAATAATTAATTATTGAATACATGAATACATGCTTATTAAATGAAATAAACCTTCAATTGAGATTATTGGTTGTAAAGCTTGGCCCTGGATTGGAGTTTAAGTTGGGGGCAAACATACAATCCTAATTAGAAGATTAGACCAAGGAGACCTAAAAAACAATCCTTTATGTGAAGTATACTAGTCTGCCTAGTGTTCCATGATAACACGTTTTATGGTTTTCTTTGTTGTGTTTCTAGGATCCTGTTCTGGACTTACAAATTTCTCTTTTGCCTTGTGTCGTTGTTGCCTGGTTATTGGATTTACTTGATTTTGGAGTCTTTGCTATGTTTTGGATATTGCTTCTCTCCTTTGTCAACTTTGTTATTCATTAAACCTCAGTTCCTTGTAAACTGCTATTGGTTTCCTATCTGTGAACATTACTTTGGTAATAAATGCGTGATAGCCTAGTGCTGCCAGGAGACTACAGCTATAGGAAGCACCATACAAAAAAACAAAAAATTTCTGCCATGATGTATGTGGATTTCAAGAGTAAAATAATTAGTTTAATGTATCTGATGCTGTTTCCTATCCAGATTATCACGAAGTTTTATAATTGTATTAGAGCAGAATACACATTTCTTGTGTTGTTGAACATTAAAAAAAGAGGGATTTAAACTACATGACAGCAGTGATACACATGGGCCAACGGTATTTGTCAAAAGCACGCAGGGCTTTGAAGCTACCTTCAGGCGGAAGCTAATTGCTTGACTGCAGGCTAACTGTTGCTAGGTGATGATATTGATTGTTGGAGCAGTTTGTTCTGAGGAGGTAAAGCAAGCTGCAGTCCTGATGTCCCTCTCTCAAGATGGGAGCGCTCTTGATCCATTTTTCCCCCTATAGAATTTGCTGTCCTTGTACTGTACAAAGTGTCTCCTGTGTTCTTCGTTTTTGCTGAGTTTCTATTTGAATTCTCTAGGAGCAAACATATATGTTTACTGTTAGCATTGAAGCTGATCAATGAATTGGGCAGCTGGTAGCCTAGTGGATAGGGCATTTGCCATGTGATCAGAAAGTCGTGGGTTCAATTCCCGAGCCTGGTAGGCACCTCTGAGGTACCCTGAGCAAGGTACTGTCCCCACACACTGCTCCCTGGGTGCTGTGTTCCTGGCTGCCCGCTGCTTCACTGGGAAGGGGTGGTGGTGGCGTAGTGGATAGGATACTTGCCTCTAGACCGAGAGGGGGTTCGAATCCTACCTTCAGCACATCACCACTGGATTCCTGAGCAAGACCCTTAACCCTAAGTTGCTCCAAGGAGAAACTGCCCCCTGTAGCTAGGGAATGGAAGTCGCTTTGGATAAAATCGTCTGATAAATGCTGTAAATGTAAATGAATATCCTTCAAGTGTCACATTTTCTGTCAGCAGTTATTCTCACCTGCTCACTATCTCAGTCTGATAAACTGGACTTAAACAATATGTTTACATGGTTTGTAAGAGAGAATAATTATTAGCACACCTGCTTATCTCCATGCCTGCATAATTGCAATACAATGTGAAATACCAACTATCATTCATATTTTTATTCAAGTCTTAAAGCTTTCATAGCACATGTGGTATTGTTAGCACAGTCAAACGTGACAAAAACTGTAGGTGGAGTAACCTACATTTTTGAACTTCCAAAACAAATCATCCACATGTTAATCAAATTAAGTTTAGGTCAGCTAAGGCCCAAGTCAAACGATGTCAATCAAAAAAGCCTTTAGACTTAGATTGAACAACTGATGTGTGTGTTTGTGCAGGTACTGTTGTTTCTGTTAGAGTTCCTCCTGAAGAGGACATCCAGCATGTTTCAGGCTTTTGGGTTGGTGACAAAATTACTACCATGTCCAGTCCACTTCATTCCCCTTACTTTTTTTCAAATTTGAATAATAGAACCTCCTGAATTAAAATTAAATTTAAGGCATAATTTCACAAATTAACTGACAATTTAAATTAAGGGGTTTGGTGTCTTTTATGGGGTAAATTAAGGTAGGGTTAAGCACATTGTGTTTCATAGTCATTCTTATCTTTACCACCAACAGCCTTTCTCCTATGACCACCGTTTGTTGGACCACTTCTTTTCTAGACATCCCCTGCCCGATCACATCCAAACCATCCACATCATAAACTTCGTCATTCTTTGTTCTTGAACAGGCTGTTCTACAGCTATCTTCACAACTTGAGAGGAACAAATGTCTTGATGCTAACCTATCTGGATACCAGCCAGAACATTTGACTGGATCTGCCCTTTTGTCAGTCAGAGTAGACCTGTACAAAGCCAGAGAGAACGATGTGTGTTTGGGCCTCATTCTCCCTAACCTCTGTCTTTAGCACTGTAAATCACTGGATGCTCGTTTCAACACTTTCTTTCAATTCGTTTAACACTTGGGTATTGTCAGCACTGCACTTGCCTTGTTCTTATCTTAACTTCAGAATCACTACTACCAGGTGGCTTACAATGGCTCTCCCTCAGCCCTGCACAACCTCGTTACTGGAGGGTCAATTCCTGGTCAGATTCTCCTCTCCTTGTAATCCAAGTCCCTGGGTTCAGTAATCAGCTCTCATGGCCTCTCTTATTGATACGCTGATGTCCAGTTGTACTTCTCATTTCCACCAACCACCTCCAACATCTCACAGACGATATCTCTTCATGGTCGGACACCTACCACCTGAAATTGAATCTGATCCAACAAGAACTCATTTATCTGCACCAAAAGCATTCACCTGTCCTGGACCTGTGTCACAATCGACTCCCCAACATGAAGAGAATACAACCTTTCCTGACTTCAGAAGTTGCTCAACGTTTTGCTCAAGCTCCACTGGCGAAATGGACTTCCTCCTGAGCTCCACACTGCATGGTCATTCAGTTACTTCTGTTGTGGTCTGAAGACCTCTTCAATCCATTCATTAGTTAACTACTTTCTGCACTCTTTCACAAAAAACATACTCTAGTAATGTTGTCCCACTTTAATTTTGTACTTTTTGGTTTCTGTTTTTTGCACTTTTTTGTAAGTTGACCTGGATGAGAAGTTTAAATGACTAAATGTACTTTAAATGTCACTTAAGCATGTCAACTGAATATAGTTTTGCATGAAATGCATAGTATAAGGCTTCCATCCCACTCACAACACCTGATTTCAGTCAGCTATCTTTGTGTTATTAGGTGTCTATTAGATGTCTTGAAACACCAAGAACCAATTAACTGCTCTTTATTCATAAAAAAAAGTAGAGAGCTGCTCTACTGCACCTCACAAGGCAATAGATTATATGTGGTTTTGTGTGAATCAGCTGAGAAAAGAAAAGTTATCACCTGGGTATTTTAGCTGCTGGTGCATTCACCAAGTCAAATTATTATCAGTGAGTGATATATATATAAAAAAGCATCATGAGGCAACAATGTGGTAAAGAAAGTAAACATATTTTTGAAATATTCAAGGTTTAAATCCTGCTCGTGTGCCGGATCTTTATTCCACCATGTATCTCTATCAAATGCTATTTATTTATGATATTAATTTATTTATTCACAGACTAAGCATGAAAAACCTGAGGACAGTGTTCTCAATGAGCTTTGCATACGGTTGAAAACAATCATTTCACAGAACTTTGAACGGTTTACAATCACCTGATAACCAGGGTAATAATGTTCCCATTTAAAAGTAGTGTTTCTATAAGACTTGCCATACTGTCGAATCACCATTTTACCAATTACTTTTTAGTGCTTTAAATTTGGAATTGCATTTCCTTTTAATAGTGCTGAACTTATATCAACTACACAGTTTAATGTGTGCACTAAAACAGGGTCCGCACGGTAGTTCCGTAACTAACAAGTGTGATGATTTTTGGCCTGTCCCTGCGAACCAGACTCTATACTGAGGTTTACAATAATGTAATAATTTCATTTCTGTAACAATATTTCAGGAGATTTCATGAAAATGGAATAACACCACAATACTGTTAATTATTAACAGGGAACCACAGCAGTATAAATAATTAAAGCAGACAGTGCTCTCTTTACTCTACACTTTCTTCAGCATTCTACATTTAAAGTGGTGCTTCAGCATCGTGATGATGGCTGAAGGTACTGTCCTGAATAAACTCCTTCACCAAGCACAAAATCTGTTTTTAAAGAATGAAATGAGAACAGGCCCAACAGCAAGTTTCTATTCAGCAATATCACTTCAAACAGTGTCATTCACCATGAAATGTCTAAAGCTTTAACACAAGAATGATGAAAGCTGTTAACAATGAAAGTTGTTTTACAGAGACAAAACAACTTATCTCTTAACGCCGCCAAGACAAAAGAGATAATTGTGGACTTCAAGAGGACACGCCCTGCACATAACTGAAGAACTTACCTGGACAGAGAACACCACCTCCATAACCAAGCCAGCCCAGCAGAGACTACACTTCCTGCGACGGCTGAAAAGAGTGAGCCTTCCCCCTCCTATTCTCACCACATTCTATAGAGGCACCATTGAAAGTGTTCTGACCAGCTGCATCGCTACCTGGTATGGCAACTGCATTACATTCGACCGCAAGCGCCTGCAGAGGATAGTAAAGACAGCAGAGAACATTATTGGGGTGCCTCTCCCCTCACTCCAGGACACATTTCACAAGCGCAGTGTTCGCAGCGCCTGCAACATTGTGCAGGACCCCTCTCACCCCTCACATAGACTTTTCTCTCTCCTGCCATCCAAGAGGAGATTCTGCAGCATTAGAGCCAGGTCTACCAGGCTGTGAGACAGTTTTTATACCTAAGCTGTCAGGCTTCTTAACAGCATGCTGCCCCCAAGAAATCCTCACTAAATCTACCCCTCCTCAACCCCAACAGCCTGTTCACCTAATACACACATGCACAGCCACTTTCACAAGGACTGTTTTTTAGCCCACAGAACAAAAGACTGAAAAACACATACATACCTCTGATATTTGCGCACTGTCACTTTTTATGACGACTCATTCCGTCATATTTTCTTAACTGCGGAACATGCTGTTACTCAAATATGTTAAACTCCGATCCAAATGATGATCCCCGTCTTTACTGTACATGTATAGTTTATTAATATAGCTTACCCATTTGCACATACCATAGATTCATAGATTACTATATACTGTCTGATTGCACTGTCTTGCACAATGTTTTGTCTGGTCTGTCTATATCATTTCTAATTTTTTATTTCTAAATCTTATTTCTACTATTGCACCAAGTATTTGTATACACACTGCAGATCCAGAGCTCTTGCCATTTTGTTTCCTTGTATACTTGTATACGATGAAGTGACAAAGTTCACTTTGACCTCTTTTTTTACAAACAGTTCTATCATGGATTCTTAACTATGTGGCTCTACAGCAGTAGAGTAACTGATCAGCAGTAACTGATGCCTTTATATAAAAAAATGTCGAAATATTTTTCTAAAAGCTTGTATTTTAGTAATACAAGAAACGATTCTTTTTCCTCATTTTTCAATTTAAATTAATTGTAATCATGTTTTCATGGTAAAAGCATTTATATTTCGATTTGTATTAGAAGTGTCAAGAGGTCCATGCTGTGTTCTTAGCCCTTCACAGGATTTGAGTTCCAAAAGAACATCCGATTTTTCCTCTTTCTAAAACCATCAAAAATATAAATATGCAAACTGTATACAGTGCCAGCTCTTGTTTGATCTATATGTTTGTAAAGCCGTATATTGTCTTGCGGCACCATGTCTTTTATGTCTGCACACTGAGCCAGGAGAAACGCAATTTCGGCTACGCATCCATTATTGTACTGTAGTATGGTATGAATTACAATAAAGTTCACTTATTTACTTGTTCACTTACACCTACGGTAAATTTAACACCCCAGGTTCATCTGACGCGCGTGTCTCAGGACTGTGGGAGAAACCAGAGACACCGGAGGAAGCCCACGACACCATGAGGAGAACATTAAACTGACTTTATATAACTCAAATAATTACTTGCAAAGGAACGATAAACAACTTGTTTAGATAGCTACAATCAATGTTTCACACATTAAACCAACTTCTGCCCTCTTCTGTTTTTTATGTAACTCTCAGTGTAGTTCATGGTAAGTGATCAGCTGGCAGTGGTTTGTATGCTCTGATGGTTTATCAAACAGTAGTAACTTTTCTACATTATTTAAATTAAAAAAAAGTGTCAAAGGGTTCTTTATTTTTATAGATGCCATTTCTTACCCATGTAAGCCAAATGCACCACGTTTAGAAATATTTCTGTAAAAATACAATTTGTCCTCACATACTATCAATACCCTTTCAGATGAACTACTGGATCAGTGGAATTTTTGCACATTGTGTATACACGCATCTGCTAAAAAGATTAGCAACTGATCTGCTCTCTTCTCAAAATGACAGAACCATGGAGCTATTGATATAATCATATATGAATTTACATTTAAAATAGTGGTGAGGTATAAAATGAATTGTTCATTCTGTAAGATATAATGCAGTGCTCCTCCTCACAGCAGTTGTGCTGGTAAGATTCTCAGCCATTTACTTACATTGCCTGGAAAGCCAAATTGCCTTTTACGGCATGGTCAAAGTTAAAATACAACAGACAGAATTTGTAACCCTGTTGTAAGCACAGTACCTGCAAAAAAAACAAAAAAAACAATGTGAACATTTTGAAAATCATATGTTCAAAAGTCTCAGGTTTTAAACAGGAAACAGTCAGCTACATTCTTGTTTGTAAGCCACATTCTTACTGGAGCCTTGTGGATTAGAAGGATTACCCTCCACTGTAAATCCTCGGTCCTCTTGGGCACAGGTAAATTATACAGCAGCTACAGCAAAAGGCATGTGGCCTCTGCTCTGCTAAGACTGCAACTGTTACTTTCTTCTCTCCTTTAGGAATTGTCTATAGGTTTCCCGCCACCCACAGGATTTGTTTAAAAAAAAAAAAAAAAGGGAAAAAAAAGGCAAACAAAGGTTCTATATATTTTGCAAATAAACGCACAAACAATTTACGGCATTTATCAGACACTTTTATCCAGGTGTGTAGGTTACACCCTAGTCAGGTGTAAGCTTTTTAGATATTACATGAATTTATGCCATCTGATCCGTCTTAATCAATTACAACTGGTTTTTGCGTCTTAAGGTAAAAATGCATTTTTCTCCCAATTTCTCTCTTATACAAGCATAATATATACAATTAGTTTATTTTTTTTAAATATTCATGCAGAACACATTTTGTGCATTAGCTGTTTAACAAGTGCTTTGGGCATGTGGCTGTGAGAACTAACTTCTTACATGGTGCATAATTATCATTCTACAGCACAGAGTGAGCTACAACAGAAGAAAATAAACAACAGGTTGAAAGGACAGACAGCAAGGACAAAGAGAGGCAACATAGAACCTGATGAGAAGGGAGAGATGTGAATTCTGAAGATAAATAAAATAAAAAGGTAAACAAAACGGCAGGAGGAGTGAAGAGAGTCATTCAAATATAGCTCTTTAAGGGTGACTCGGTGAGGATATGTAAATGTTTGTTTCTCTGTGTCTGCTTTCCATAAGGAAGGACAAAACAATCAAAGTCAGACAGATACACAGGAGTGCGTTTGTGTGTTTTCCATTATTTTATTAAAATGATATTTGTTATATCAGTTTCATAGAGCATATGTTTTTTTTTTTCATTTTTATAAGCATTCAAATACAGCTTAACTGGATAGTCAGTGCTCATATCTATAATTCCCACTCTGTTTTTATTTGCCAGACTTGTTTGTTGGCACAAGTGTTTATCAATGAACTGGACCAATCCATCTATCCATCTACCAATCCATCTATCAAGTATTAAACAATGACAAAGAAGACAAAACCATCAGGCAAGGCTTGGGCAGGGATAGCTACATGTGAAGTTTGATTCTGCAGCAATGGAACCATTTTTGTTCCACACAACATGGTTAAATGACTACAGAATAGACATATGTTTTGGACCACAGTCCATTTGGAAGATTAAAAAATGACCCAGTTTTAGTGTTCAGTTTTATTTAAACTCTTCTGCTACTTGATAAAGTCTGTGATGCCATGTCTCCCAACAAGGTCCTCAGGGTCTTTGGAGGAAAAACAGTTCCACAGACACTCCACCATACTTAACAATAAGTTTACTAGATATGAGAATCTTTTCTCTATTACAGCTCTTCTTTTTACGCCAAAAAGCGCCTGGTACTTTCTAGTCTTCTGCTATAGCCTGCTTTAGGTCAAACTGATTCATTGTTTTTAGACTAAACTAAGTTTTCTCTTATGTTTCGTGTGAGACTGTGCTAATTACAGCAATACATGTGGAGCTCTCGGTACATGATACTACATATCAATTTGCCTGTTATTGCTGGAAATAAGATACATTCAAATAACACTATTCAAATGTGTCAATATTTCTATGAGCTTTTTTGGGAGCAAACTGAGGAAAGCTCATCTGTAGCCAGCTGGTTTATACTGGATGCGGTCAAATAAGGAAACAACTGATTTACAGACTGCGGCCTTTTGAGATTTGAGGATTTGAGATTTGAGATTTTAAGAGGGTGCTGGATCTCTCCTGTAGGGTCTATATTTTGGACATTTTTTTTAATACAAGAGTTTAAGTATAAAACATGGATTAAGTTCCAAAGTTTACCACTCACTCCTCAGTCCATACATTCTATATATCTTAACTAAGTTGCAAAAACAGCTGCACTGAAATGTCTGTTCTGTGGGGGTTACTAGCTATTGACGACCACAGGATATTTATGAAGAGAAATAAATGAACTACAACTGGTAGTTGCAGAACTACTAGTGTATCTATGCGTTACGTGGAATTGGGTATAGAGATCATGTAAGCATAAACAAACACTCTGCGGTCATGAGGAGGGTTCAATTGTCAGATCACTCACTGCTGTTTGCATTAATCAATTCGAAGTATTGTACATTGTTGTACAGTGTATTCTGTCACCCCTAAACCCCAGATTGTACCGTGTGAGAATGGATTATTGTGGTATGTTGACAGAGCAGAACTTTTTTTTTTTGCTATGTAAAGCGACCTTGGGTTTGTGAAAGGGGCTATATAAATGTAAGCTATTATTATTATAGAGCATGTTCACCCACTTAAAGAACTTCAAAGCTTTCTCGTTTTAAAGTAAAGTGGGCCCTTATAATCACATGTGAATACAGTAATCCCTCGCTTTTCACGGGGGTTACGTTCCAAGAGCACCCGTGTATAGTGAAAAACTGTGTTGTGTTTTGGTGGTAAAAAAAAAAAAGTGTAAACCCCTAAATATGCCCCCAAATACACTCCCAGGACACTTTAATTTCATTTTTAAATCAGTTTAATGCATTACCATTAAAGAATTAATCAGAAAACTTTATTGCTTACAAAAAAAAAAACATTAGCATTAAAAGTTAGCATTAACAGCATGCAAAGACTCCTATACAAAAACGCTGAAATAACTCTCTCTACCCGCATGTTTAGACGGGTCACATCTTACTAATACTAAATGAACTGAGATAACTGTTGAAAATGGGGGAGGTTAAAACACTAAAATACAAGGACAAGACAGAGCAGTCATGCTACACACTTTTTATGGCGGTTGACAACTTTTCAGTGTATTACCGCCATCGCTGGACTTGTGGCATAATACAGTCCGGTTCTCAGAAAAAAATCAGCGTTAGACTGAATCTGCAAAAGCGGATCTGCTTAAAACGGAGGGTTTACTGTACACTAAAGCACACAGTGTGAACAGTTTGAAATTATTTCTTAATATTTTACCTGTTCACCAAGCAGTAGGAAGCCAGCGATGTGTGGGGATGGTACCATGCTTAAGGGTACCCTCAGTGGTGTTACTGGCAGCCCTGAGACTTGACCCCACAGCCTTCCGATCACAGGGGCAACTACCTAACCACTGGGCCACCAGAAAAATGTAAAACATTTAATGTTGGTAAACCATGTGGTGGCACTACTGCAGTCATGTTTTAATCCACAAATGAAGACCAGTGAAAATGATTCTGTTTTGCATTATTTCCTAATTAAATAAAACAAGTTACAGATTATATTATAATGAAATTGAGTGAAAAGTCTCCTTGAAATATTTACGAAGTTCAGAATTTCTTGTGTATATGTCTCTGGCTTTGATCATGAACTTGAACTGGCAAGGGCTCCACAAGTAAAATCCAAACCTTTTCAACCAAGTTAACCAGGTTAATATGGCCAGTATCACAAATTCTCGTGAATCTGATGTGTCTCTATAGTGATGTGAATGGTGATTCACAATGCTTTTAATGCAGCCAGCAGATCCTGTTGTCTTGCACTTTCCCTCCCAAGGAGGATTTGGGTTAGACAGGTTAATGAATAAAACATGATACATGGCAGCCAATCATATCAGAAATAATTCACTCATATCAGTCCAAAGGCACAGTGACCAAAGGCACAGGGAATGATGAGAGCATGTTAAATGGTCAAAAAATAATAAAGTCTTTGGTGAAAAAAACAACATAATATTGTAAGTGCACTTCTGGGATAAAAAAAAGTGACAAGTATAGGAAATGGGCCTTTTAATTCTCTTAACTGACTCTCATATCATATTACATGACTTACCCTGGAATAGATCAATTAGAATTTGTGCCAACTGGTTTATGTTCTCACCAAAACCGAAAAGAAAGCGAATGTGATTAACACAATAGGAGTCAGTTCTCTTGTGTACAAGTGTGACAGTCACTCAGGAAGCCTTGCAACAGTGCATTACAGTGGCCATGCCATGCTTTTCCATCATGATAAAGCTCATCCTATTCTACAGCTTGTCTTCGTAATGGCAGCATCACTGGCAGCTTGGAATAATGAATGTAAAATGGGTCTCGCATGTCTGTCAGGCATGTGATAATGAACACTGGTCCTTTCTTTGCAGGACTCTTCCTCTCCCTCACTCGCTTTCTTTCCTCCCCACTCTCACCCAGGCTCTCGCTCGCCTATGTCCTTAAGGTGACCTCAGAGACAAAAGCACAATGATAATGACAAGGATTCCAGCAAAACACGGGTAGTGAAGAGAGCAGCAGAGGGGAGAAGAGGAGTTGGAGATGCTCATTTGAATGGTGCTTCAGGGGGAAGCCAAGCTGCCAAACAAACTGTGTGCGGAGGCCTAGCACTTCAGCATGGGCAGCCACAATTAGAGACAATTACAAAGGACACTAGGCATCATAATGGCCATTTAACAGCATTCTCACCACTCAAGGAATTAGGAGAGCATCTCAGAATTGTTAAGCTATTCACATGGAGCCAGATCCTGGAGATGGTCAAAGTTTAAAGCAAGCCTCTGAGGAACACAATAACAAAAGCAGGATTGGTGAGGGGAGAATAATGTTCCAAAGAATGAAATAAAAAAAAACAAACACTTCCTAAAGGTTTTTGTGAAGGTTTTCATGCTGTATAAAAGGCAAATCAAGTGTTGGCAGTAGTGGTAAGAAGGTCGGAGTCATTTAAAATTAAGCACTTAAATTCTTTATTACTCTCTATGTTTTTGACCCTGTTCTTACTTGATATCTTAAAATACAAAATTATGACACATTGACGGCTCTTTCATCTATTATTGTTTTCTTAAGCTTTCTGATGTTTTAGTTTGTAGAGGCAGGTGACTCAGTCAAAAAGAAAGTGCACACACTTAAAGAACAGGAAGCTTTCACTTCTAATGTCTTCTAAATAATCTAATGTCTATACTGAGAACAGAAAATACTACACTGAAGCCGAAAAGGAAATGGACCACAAGCTCAGTCACAGGTGAACAGTATTTGTATTTGGATCCTTACAGTAGACTTGTAGGAGATTCAGGATAGAGACAACTGTAATCTGTGGACTTGAAACACACCATTTATTCCTTAGTCCATACTTTAGTATATCATTTATTAAACTGTTTTCATTTTTTCAACTTTGTGTCAAAGTGTCATTAACGGTAAATCTGAAGTGAGAGAAAAAGTAATTTATTATTATGTACTTTTAAATTGTAATATATAATATATATAATTATAATTAAATTATAATATAATCATAGCACACATTTTGCTCTATGGATTGACATGTTCAGCACAAGGTGGCAAAGAGCATGTGTGTTCATTTGTGTCTATCAGAGAGAAGGAAAGAGTCAGTTAGAGAACGGTGTATTTCATTACTGACTGGAGACAGTTCATTACAACATCTGCTCAGTGTGAAACAAAACATACAGACTAATAAATTAGGTTTAATATTTATATCCATTACATATAATGATATGTTTGAGAGTGGGTACAAGTGTACAGTGCTATAGTCCTTTACTAACAGAATCAAGCCAGACTGAAGGGACAGTAAAGCAAAACATTATTAGGCAACATTATTTCCTAAGACCAACTAGCCATGAAGTTTTTGTTCAAAGCCTCAGAAACACACCTGTCCATATATAACCATACACCATTCGTCAAATGATAAATATGACATGTCAAGCTATTTTATAAAACACTGCCCAGGAAGCACTGTAGAAGGTGAAGTGGAAAATAACATGGATTGAGGAATTTAAGAGATCACCAACCTTTCTAGAGGACATATTGAGAGCCATAAGCAAAGCCTTGGTGTTAATGAAAGGCTTTTCATCTCTTGATTAAACCAATTACAAAACTATGTCATTCACCTCACTGGCAGTGAAACATCAGAAAAGAGCAGAGCCTCCACAGACAAAGATAGTTACAGACTCCTGTCAAAAGGGTGTGTGGCTTCAACTACAGAGGAAAGACAGGCTTTAGAGTCTCTCCTACAACAATAGCATTTTTAGTGAGCAATTAGGGATCAGGTAGAATAAACTAAGTAGCTCAAAAGGGCAAAATAATTCAGAACAATAAAACTATTATGTGTGTCTGCAGGCCACAACTGAACCTTTGTTCACTTTAAATGGAGTGGTCTGTATAACATTACATTATGCACTCTTAAATTATTTAACTGTTGCTCCAAGTACATTTTGCATACTTATGCTCTAGAATACTATGTAATACCCTTAAGAAAATACATTTTTCAAAGCAAAAGCTGGCCTAGGTTCACAAAACTTAAATCTTTAGTAGACACCACTGCAACATTATATTTGGAGATTGGCATGATCCCAGGCCTCGTCTGCTGAAAATGCAGGGGTAATGTATGCGTGGCTTTAGAGCAGGCGTCCAGTGTTCCATTTGGAGACGGTTTAAAGCGGCATAATGAAGTGCTTTGCATGGAGGCGCCAAAGAGGCACGGCAGAGGTGAGAAAATAGTGATGCTTTTTCATCTAGCATCCGCTGCTGGCAGTGCCCTCACCATCCCCTGTGAGAGCCACTAACAGCACCACTAACGAATGAATAATCACTGTGTACACTCATTTGTTAAATTAAACACACCATGGGCTGTATTCTAATACCTCTGGCTATACTACTATAGTTATGCTGAAGTGGATGAACAATTGGAGATCCTGCTATTACTGATGAACAACAGCTTCCATTTCTACAAAACCATGCACCAAAATCCTCTGTGACATTGCACTCTAATTAGCACCCTATTTAGTTCTAGTAGACACATTGAGTGCACATATGTTTATACTCTTATAACCGAAGATGTCAAGGGGGATTTTTCAAGCAGTGCAAAAGATACCCATGGAATTCGTTTCGTATTCATTTATGATTGAAATTTTTTTTTTAACACCTTTGACTTTGATTTCTTAAGCAAAAGAAACCAACGAAATGATTTTGCAGAAGAAATGTTATTGCAAGTTATATTTGTTTTGTTACCATGTAAAACCATAAATACAGTATAGCTTTTGTACAGGATATTTATCTAAATACGCATTTAGCATTGCTAAAATTTTGCAAATCATTAGAAAGAAGCACGCAGCATGCATATTTTTTTATATTTACCATACATGCAAAAACCAAAACAAAACATCTGCAGCCTTAACTGCACTTCAACTGAGCTAAAAATTACAATAACAATCGAATACAATAAACCTACCTACAGCAAAACAGGAAAGAAACATGCATGTATTGTAATAAGATATGCCACATACAGGTGCTGGTCATAAAATTAGAATATCATGACAAAGTTGATTTATTTCAGTAATTCTATTCAAAAGGTGAAACTTGTATA
>JBBJLR010000019.1:11765324-11803833 GCA_037577145.1 Brachypetersius gabonensis
GGGATTACTTTTAAATGACAGTAATAAGTAATCTGTAATGTATTACAGTTTGGAAGTAACTTGCACAACACTGCTTATGGGATAGTGCAGCGTCCATCGAATGCCTACTACAGAATTCGGCCGGAAGCAGTAGGTCATCCGGGTTCTTCTCACCTACTGTTTTTCGAATACTATGAATTCGAACATACTACTCGTCTCGCATACTGCTATTAGCATACTATATAGTATGGAAGTATGCAATTTTGGACGCAGAGTATGTGAGTATTCGGTTTAACACACTGGGTTTAAACTTTGCAGTTCAGCTCTCCAGGACTCAAGTTGAGAACTGGCACAACTAAATAAGTTATGATTAACTGACATTCACTGATCACACAGAATGTCCTCTTCCTGCTTGCAGAACCCATTGAATTATTTCTATGGTTTCTACCTCCAACGTTAACATTTCAATTAAGAAGAGCACAAACCGCGTCCGTCGATCACCTTGCCAAAACTATTTTTTTTTTTTTTTGCTTTGTTTCCATTTCAATTTCTCTCCTCAAATGCAGCGTCAGAAAGTGCCGGCGAATGACGGAGTGACTTGAATGGCTTGAATTGGATTAGCATTTATATGAAAGTGTTTCTCAGCGAGGCTGGCAGAGGGAGACACTTTCTCTTGGAACTCTCGCTCTGCAGAGCAGGGAAGAGGAGGGTGGGCGGACTGGCAACCCAGCAAGAAAATTAGCACCTCTGTCACCCCCAGCGAAAAAGCGAGATGGGAGCCATTAATATGCACGATTATGGTAACATCTACACTCCTGAGGAAGGAAGAGGAGAGAAGAAAGAAGATGGGTGCTTTGCACTCAGCTAAGGAACAGAAGAGGCAGACTCTGAAAGACCTCAAGATCCATCATCCTTCCTCTTTTTTTCCATCATTTATAGGAACAAAAGATCACCATCACATACTCAGATAATGAAACGATGAACCAGGCCCACCAGGCTAGGCTCTGAGGCTCCCTCAATGTGTCAGGCAGGCAGGTTGCTGGGAGCAGAGGGTCGGCTTTGGCTGCTTATTCTAACAAGCATTTGAGCACACCTTTAAAGAGGTATTTACAGAGACAGTGTGTTACTGAATGGCAGCCCTGAATTAGCGGGCAAAAATGCCCTGGGAAGAAGGCTTCACTTTAGAAGCCCTTTGAAATTCATAAATCTTAAAAAAAAATAAAATAAAACATTAATAAATAAATAAATAAATAAATAAAAGAGGCTTTGTGGGTCCACCTGGAGTGTAGTGAAGAAACGCAAGGCTCAGAACAAAAGAGTTACTGACGTTCCTTTGCACTCCTCATGAAAGCTGGTCTGTGCTGACGAACTGTCATGGTGAGAACAGGTTTTATCAGGGACAGAGTGTAATCAATGAATTATTCATATGTAAATGCTAATACATTCCATCTAAAATAAAAAAAAAAGCAAGCGAAAAACGAAAAGGGCTATTATCAGAGACAGAGTTTCCAGAAGGTGTGATCAGAACACTCAAGATAAATTGCATGTACATCAACTGATAGTACCTTCTATAGCCTATTTAAAGTAGACTTAAAACAAGGAGTATGAAAATGGACCTTTAAAAATCTTGTTGAAACCAGAGATTCTATCACTATCCCGTCGAGAAATCGAGTATTTATTATGTCTGCTATCTTCAGCAATCCCTACATTATCCAAAAAATGATTTAAAGTATAAGCAGTAAAACTAAGAATAGATGAATCGATTAAGCCCTTCTAGCCTCGTCTTTTGTTAAGTGAATCCCATATTCTATCATTGGCCTTCACTGGTCAATTTTAGCCGCATATTTAATATCATAAAAGCATTTTACTTTCCCAAACTATAATTGCTCTTTTGTAACTTCTGCTACTGAGATTATTTTTACTAGGAGTGTAAAAACTCTCTGAGCAGTTTGTCCTGTGTAATGCACATGGCCAGGCTGTATTTTTGGAAGGTATTTTAATTTAGTTAAAATTCTACGCTAACAAGCAGTATTTGGCCTTGGCCCTGAAGTGGTTCCAGTAGTCCTTGCCTCAACACACCTGATTCAGCTTCTTAGGTTATTGTAAAGACATTCAACAGTTAGATCATGTGTGGTGTTTTTGGGAATAGCTGAAACCTTGAAGGCCATTAGGACCATAAGGACCCCAACACTGAAGTGGCGAATTACTGAATTAGATGCAGGGCTCGCAAAATTGCTAGCCCGACGTCCCCGGGCTATTGTGTCTTCCAGTCGGGCTACCAAAATCTATCTCAGCCCTGGCCACACAGCATGCCCAGCTTAGTTGAATAAAAATCCAAAATGTGATTTATTTTATTGAACTGAAAGTTATCTTAATGCACAGTGTGTTTCATGTTGAATTTTCATCCATCCATCCATAAACACACACACACACACACACACCCAAAGTCTGATTAGTACTTAATCGGTTGTCTACAAGTCTTGCAGCTGGCGACTTGCTTTTTCACGCCATCATTCTCAATGTGTAAAAAGACCGCCCAGAAATATCCGTGAGCACAAGTGACGTATTATTTTCAGACAGTAGTCGTTGCAGCGTAGCTTTCACGTCTGCCTCCATTTTGGTTATGATTTTCGCAGCTAAAAAGCGCGTGAAGAAGCCACTTCTTCTCTTACATTATTGGCGGTTGGGACTATCTCCGCCAACTGTTACGGGTGTGTGGAGCACGGCATTCACTTAACCGGCTACACCAAAGCAAACAGGAGGAGAGCATAAAGAGACAGGACAACTAGTATTGGGTTCAAAGTTAGTTTATTTAAAAGGTATATTTCTGTATAAAGTGATCATAGCGTTATTACGATTCCCGGTCCCGCCCACTCTCGCTTACATTTTTTTCAGTCCTGTCTCAATCATGTTATTAATAGTGATTGTTTCTGTTCAATTAGAACCAAATATTTGAGTTGATGATTGTAATTTTATACAGTTGTTGTAATTTGTGTTAACAATTTTTTGATTGAGGTTTTGTTTCCTTTACAATATTATACATTAAAAATAATCTTTTATATTCCGGCTACTCAAATTTAATTTGGGCTACCAAAAACTGAAGAGTGCATGCCCGAGGGGCTACCAGGGATTTTAAAATTTTGCGCACCCTTAGATGATGTTTCCTGATATTTCTCCATTTTCATTTACAGTGAATGTCATTATATGAACAAAAGTATTGGGACACCTGACCATTACACCAACAGGGACTTTAATGACATTGTCTTCAAATACATAGACTTTAATATGGTGTTGGTCGCCCTTTACAGCTCTATCTTCTTCCATTATTCTTGGAAGGCTCTCCACAAGATTTTGTAGTCTCTGTAAAAATTTGTGCCCGTTCATTCTGTAGAGCATGTTTGAGGTCAGGCATTGGTGTTGGACAAGAAGGCTTCACTCCCAGTTCCCGTTCAAGTTCATCCCAAAGGCCAGTAAAGTTCTTCCACACTCAACTCATCCAATGTCTTTATGGACCTTGCTTTGTGTACTGGGTCATAGTTTTTCTAAAAAGGTAAAGGTCCTTCCCCAAACTGTGACCACAAAGTTGGAAATATGGCTTTGTCATAAATGTTGTGGTATGCTGAAGTATTAAGATTACCCTTCACTGGAACTAAGGCACCTACGCCAAACCCTGAAAAACAAGTGCATCCCAATACTTTTGTCCATATAGAGCAAGTGTCCACTGAAAGTTCCTGTTCCCCTCAACAGTGCTTTCCGCCTGGTAAACAACAAAGTACCCCAGAGTGCTTAGTCACCAGTGCTGTAAAAGAAAGTCGACAGACTTTAATATAACCTTTAAAAACTCTCCAGTGCTTTGAAAAACTATTTGTCCATCATTTTTGCCTTTTTTTCAGATACACGTTCTTGCAGTGGTGAATTGGGGGGGGAGGGGGGAGAGATACCAAGGTTTTGTGGCTTGCCATTTGTTTGGTTGGCAAGGCACTCAAGCTTTCAGTCATCAGGTGTAAAAAAGTAATTGCTTCCTCAGGGAAATTTAACCTGTTTACAGTGGTAATTAGGGTCAGCTGCTGGAATGCTTTGTTGAATAATCAGATCTGTTTCGAGCCAGACCAAATCATTACAAAATTGACTAACTTGGTCCTTATAATCATAATGAAGTTGGCATTATATTTACTTTTAAGTGCCAGAAGATATTTTGCTATCTCATGCGTAGGTGCTTCAAGACTATTGGCTTAGAAACAGTTGCAAGTATAATCTTAAGACAGTGAAGCTGCACTTGACCAGATTGAAACCCATGTTATTCGAACTGGAGAAATTTTGTAAGAGGACTGAAGCTTCAAAACAGTGACCTCTAATGCCATCTACAGACCGTGTGATCTTTTAAGATCATTACAAACCACACTGTGCGACATGGCCTAATAAACTTGGGTACAATGTACATAGATTGTACTGTGGTACGTATGAAAGTACGTAGAAGCGATAACACCTACAGAATTGTAAGCTACAATGCAAGCAAATATGGAACAAAATGTCATCAGCATGCACTAGTAGAGTGTTAACTGAACAAGATAGCAATCATGTCCCACGTACCGTATTCATTCATTTTGCCTCCATGTTTTAATTTTGCACGCAGTCACATTTGATAAATACATAATTCATATTGAATTTTCATTGGCTAGTCAGTAAACGCAGCTTGTAGTAGCACACACACTGTGAGATGGTCATCTTAAATATCTGACATTGTCATAAAGTAGTCTCTGGGCAAGCTTTGGTCACAAGAACCATGACGACTGCCATCTTTAACCACTATTTAAGAGTACAACGTAGAGCCATCATCAAAGAAATCAGCATAATTGTTTCACGATTATCACCTTTCATGTGGAATCGATCTGCGATAGATAGCCCAAAATCGTAGTGTTTACCAGTCATAAGCCAACATTTGATAGTATAGTTTTGGTCAACTGTCACAAAGAATTCCGGCATGCATGCACCTCAGAGAGACCAATGTACATGTTTATTTCTGTCATGTCCTCAATCCACAACTAAGATATATAATCAAGAAACTTACCCCAAGGATGGACTGCTGGGTTCTCTGGGATCTTGGCTTCCTTCGGAACAGTCCTCCAAATCATGACGTGCCACTTGCCAAGGGAGGAGACACTGCAAGAGTAGAAAGTGAGTGGGGGTACATTCAATGCTTAAATCTAATGCTAGATAGCCAGCGATCCAGTTTGTTTGGCTACTCACCAATGTTTGCTGGACGAGTTCAGAGGCTGATATAGTTTCGTACAGAGACATCAGCAATAGCATTCCAGACACAATCAGAGATTTTAGCCATGCAAATCTCCGGTCATTTCCCCTTTATTTCTACCAGTATGTGGACTTTTCAATGGGGGGGGGGTTAAACACACTGCACTGTGTTTACAGAAACATTGCTGGTTATGTCTGTTGCATATCACAAACATAACCACACTGAGCACAGCAGCCCTCTAGGGCTGTGAAAACACCAAACACACCTCACACACACCTTCTTTTCCCTCCTATCTGAAAGGTCTTGCATAATTCAGGCCTTTGGGGAACTTCCCGCCACTGAGTACAGCTGACTGTGACGTGAGGGCCTCGTGCGTCATGCAACAGTTACCAGTTACCAATCAGACACCTGAATGGAATGAACCTCCGCTGCTCAGCTCCGCCCCAATCATAAACAAGCAGCACGAGGACGATGGGGCGTGGCGACCGTCACAGTCAGCTGTTTTCAGAAGCGGGAGGTTTGAAAGTAGCCAATCCTATTAATCATTTATTATTTAGCTATTTATTTCTCCTTGCTGCTGATTGGTTGCTGCCCCGTGACGCTGCAGTCCAGAATTTCCCAGTGGAGTGTCTCGAGTGTTCTCGTGTTTTTCATTTAAAGCCCTGTATTTGTATTACTGTAAATTAAATTCATGTATTACTGTATATTTCTGCTTATACAAAAGAAAATGACAACACATACCAAAGCAAACACCCGTGCATTAATTACAATGCAGTCTGTAACACCTGCTTGATTTAAATGTAATCTGCATGACCAAACCAAAAGAAGAAGAGATGTGCTGTCTGGTCATCCTGACCTGAGAACAATAGTGTACAAGACTGTCTCTAGGTGTCCTTCCTGGAGACATGGAAAAAAGACATAATGGACACTTAATCTTCATGTGGGCACATGAATAGACAAGCTATCTAGTGTGAAATCCCATGCAGTGACTGCAAGTAGTGCTAATGCAAGTATCAGAGTGACAGGTCTCAGACCTTAATGACTGGGGGGAGAGAGGATGAAATGAGGATGGAGAGAGAGAGAGAGAAAGAGAAAGCACGTAAGGATTTATCTTCCATGTGATCTATAGCACTCTGAGCTCTGAGTGTTTACCCGATCAATAAACCGCAAGAGACCGCTGTGCATTATAGAATATCCATATCTTCTCTGCTGCCCTCTGATGCATACTGGGACACTCATGGGTATTGTTGTCTCTGTCTTTTTTACCTGCTCCTCCCTACAGGCTTTTCTGATCTAAGACGTTAGGAATCTAATACTGTATCTAATTGGAGTGGACGGAAGGGACTGAAAATGCCATCAGCAACCCAAATGAGCTTTAATTAAGGCTGTTAAGCAGAAACAGCTGATCTGTCAATCTCGACACGTTGCTCTGTCAGGTGAGAGGGGCTATGGTACATGGGCGGTCGGGTGCTGGATGTAAATAGTGATCCATTAATTATAACTGCCTGCCAGAACACCCCTGAGAGGGGAAGGGAGTGAGTGAAAGAGCAAACACTATTTAAATGATTCTGCCTTAGGCCATAGGTTAGCGTCTGCAGTGTGTTGCTGCCCTCTATAGGTCACTTCTCTTTTTTTGTCCACACTTGGCCTCCATGACCAAGCACCATGAAGTTCTTTGAAGAAACTGTGGGATTGGGCACTGGAGGGAGGCAACTGAGCCATGGATGACCAGCATACCGAGGAGGAGAGGATTAGCAGAAAGCAATAAATTTCTCTCTCCCTCTCAATCTCTCTCTCTCTCTCTCTCTCTCTCTCTCTCCCACTCCCTCCATCTACTCCTGCCTGCTCTGTAACACTCCTTGCCCTTTCCTGACTCTCTGCGATCAGGCAGCCGTAGGCATTTCATCATTCTGCACAGACCAAGTTGTTATGTTTTAACATGCACACACACACACACACACACACACACACACACACACAAAACTGACTAAACTGTGGATGACTAACACAGTTTGTGTAACATTAGTTTAACTATCATCAGTTACTTTGCAGGGTGGACCCTCAGCGCAGACATGTCTAATAGAGTGGACAGTAAGTGGACACAGTGTTTAAAACACAGCGTCTGGCCCACTATATGCAGCACACACAAATTAACATGTCACTATCATGTCAGTGTCACTGACCACCCAAAAATACCTGCCCACTGGTGGTCCTGTTCTGTGTGGGGGTGATGGAGTGGGCCATCAAATGATGGACTACAGTCTGTAATTGCAGACTACAAATTGCACCTCTATGGCAGCTGATAAAATGGACAAGCATTGTAGACACAAGGTAGGTGTACCTAAAAAAGTGGCTTGATAGTTCATGTATGTTTGTGTAATTAATGAGCAATATTAGCTAGATATCTGATTAAGATACGTCTATAGTTTTCTAATGAGAGGTGCAATCTGACAAAGTGCAGCATATTACTTTAGTAAACAGTAGCTCATAGTAAACAGCTTTTTCACATAAGTTAATAACTTCAATTGTCATTTTCTCTTTATCTTTTAGGTATAAACACTAATTAATTCCCCTTACTGGGTGATTCATTAGTTCACAGCTTAAGGGGCATTAACATCACAAAAGGTAAATCACCCGGTGCTCAGATTTCTAAATACATTTAATCAGAATTAACCTTTTTAGGGACTGATACAGAGATTATATTCATATACAACAATATGAAGATTGTCCTGTCTAATCTGCAGAAACAGCCTCTCCTCATCTGGGCAGGTTTTACACTAGATTTTATTACATTGGTGTGAGGATTTGAATACATTCAGTCATTTCAGTTCAGCTCAGTGGTGTTGGTACTCCATCCCTCTAAAAAAAACTTTATAGCCATCTAGCCAATATCATCAAAATATGGTCTGCAAACAAACAATTCTAAGTTGATGCTACCCCTACAAATCCTTTCACATAAGGAAAGCCTTAAAGGAGAGGTTGTTTGCTACTGTGTTACTGCTAGTGATTGTCAGATGGAAGTGCAAAGGAAACCAAAAAATAGAAGGAAACAAACCACCATGCATGCCAGAGTCATCACTAAGGACTTGGCACTGAAATCCTAGGCGATGGCACTGTGGAACAAAGCCAGCAATCAGTCATTGCAGGTGCTGGGGGGAGAATCAGCTGTTTTTGTCTGCCTTTAGATTTAATGAAACAGAGTAGCAATTAGTCATCATTCATGTGTCAAAATGATCTGCCTCTGACCTGCTCCTAGGAGGCAAATGATAGGTTATCGCCAGTGCACTCCTTCCTGTATTGGGCCACCCTTTCGCTCGCAGTACTAACGAAGAGCACTTACTGCCTTAACTTCTGATTATGTGTGCGTTAGGATTATGTACATAACATCTGCGCTATTAGTGGATGTTACACTAGATGGTGCGGTTTATATGATATCAGTCAAATTACTTATCTGTCAATTTGTCAGACTTGGCCCTTATTTACACGATTCCTGCAAACATTTAAACCGCTTATTGCACTGATACATCTAAGGGTGTCTTGAAGTTCTGTTGAAATTCCTGTTGGTATGATGTAAAGCTTGGGCAAATGTGCTTTTAAGTTTCCAGACCACGTATTACAGAGAGACATAAAAGAGAAGTCCTCCCACCCACCGATTCCACTGGCCACCCTACCATGAAAAAATATCCTCATTTGTCAGACAATTTCCTTTACAATGGGATGTAAAAACTTCCTCCTCTGATTCCAGAACAAAAGGAAATGGTGAATTATTTTTAGATGAGGGATGGGCTCCCGCGAAGATGAGTTTAATCAATTGTAATTAATTCTTCTGGTTATGGGCAGTAGAGCCTGACAAGTCAGAGTAGGGGTGAGGTTATTGAACTGCATTGAAAACCCATTAATACCTAATAAGAGAGATGAAAAAGAAGCAGGGTGAGATTTTAAAATGTTACAAATGTGTGAATCTGAATCTGCCCTCCCTACTGATTAAGCTATGAGAAAGATATAAAGATGCAGGCCCACCTTTGCTGCTGTTGTCCCTATAAATGACTGGCATCCAGATGATAAATGGGGAAACTAAGCAGCTTTAACTATATTGTATTCAAATCAGGCTCTGCCGTGAGCTCGTTCCCATTCTGTCTATCCATCCAACACACAAGAAAATGTCCGGATGGCCGGAGCTCAGCTAATTATCAAACATTTATGCTGCCTCTCAGGCTGAACAAAGAGGTATTGGCATAGCATACGTCTCCTCTCAAAGTCAAACTGACCTTGCCTTCACTTTGTTTTCTATTAGTTCTTTTTTGTTCTAAAGTGAGAGGCATGCCGGAGACAACCATGCTTGAAAAAAAAAATAATTAGGCCCTCTTAAGATGCTAATCAGATTTCAGCTGAGATATCTGTGATACCTTCATGTGGCTAGAGCCAGAAAATACCCCCAGTTCTCCACAGCCATGCCATATGCAAAGAAATCTCTGACAATTTAAATGCAGATTTAAAAGCAGGCTGTTGTAAATCGTTTTGAAGGGGATGACATTACATTGGCAGGGTTTTAAGCTACATGCAGGCATTGTCATCTTATCAAAACAAAACCATCTGAAGCCTGACTCCACTCACCCACCCCAACTCCCACACCTTGCTGCATTCTTTTATCTCTCTCAGTTTCCCTTTATTTTCCCGCCACCATGGTCTGATCAGCCTCAGTGACACTTTTTGCCTCGCTCATTCCCTCACTGTAATACCGAGCACTGATGTAGCCTCCACATTGTATCTGTGGATTTTCACTTACATGTGAATGGGTGCATGTATGAATGTGGAAAATTTTAGAACAAAATGAATTTGTATGTCTCATTCAGGGTCACTATTCATCCAACGATACATATTTCAGATGTGTTAAAAATATAACACTGAAAAGCCCTGTTAATATTTAAGCACACTTCAAAATTGATCAGTGGGCTACAGTAAGAGTTTTCACTCACATGTTTTAGATCCCAAGGGCACACACAAACACACAGTTGTAGTTGCACAGCCCCATTGTAGTTACACTATATAAGAAAAAGTATTGGGACATCTGACCATTACTCCAACATTTAAAATATGTGTAAATGTACATGTATTTTAAAATGCAGCTATAACAGCTTCCAATCTTCTTGAAAGGCTTTCCACAAGATTTTGCAGTTTCTCTGGAATTTGTCCCAATTCATTGTGTAGAGCATTTATGAGGTCAAGAATGGCTCTGGCTCACAATCTCCATTCCAGGGGGATATTCTATGAAACAGGATTAAGGGAAAGTTTGACTTACTCTCCCTTACTTTCCCTTTAAATAAATAAGACACACTTTCCCTTAATCCTGTTTCGTGGAATACCCCCCAGTTCATCCCAAAGGTGTTGAATGGGGTTGAGGTCAATGCTCTGTGCGGTCCAGTCAAGTTCTTCCACACCTAACTCATCCAGCCATGTCTGTATGGGCCTTGCTTTGAAAAGGTTCTTTCCCAAACTGTGTACACAAAGCTGGAAGCATGGCATTGTCCAAAATGTCTTGTTTGCTGAAGCACTAAGATTGCTATTCACTGGAAATAAGCAAAACCTGCAAAACAGGTGCGTTCCTAATACTTTTGTCTATACAGTGTCTCACAAAGCAGAAATGGGGACAAGTCGGAATATTTATTTTCTATGCTCGCCATCTAGTGGCATGAGTCTGTTAACATCTCATCACTGGGTTCCTGGACTAATTCCGCTACACTAAAATGTCATGTGTTTGGTCAAATGTTGGTTCAGCAGGTTCCACATAGAGTTACAATCCATACTGTCTTTGAAGTATGAAACAATACTGAGGTCACTGGATATTGTGCCAGCTTCCACCAAATGATTGGGCTGAATTGGCTCCAGTTTTAAGTGGCTTTTTCAAAGAGTTCGCTCTTTCTGTAATCTCTCATATTTTTGAGGTCACCATTCTGCATAAATCTCAACCTGTCCTCAGCCCCCTCCTCACCCTGTCAATGAGGCAGCATAATTTCAAACAGAGTTAAAACGGGATTAGACTAAAACACCCACATTCCAAAATAATAATAATAGCTTGCCTGTAATTGTGGTTTCTGCTGATTTCCATGGCAATCTGTGAAACAAAGAATTTGATTATCTGTGTGATACGTATTTTCTGTTGTAGTTTTTCTCGCTTTACAAAAAACTAGATGAAAAAAACAAATCAGAAAACAGCAGACTAGGGGCAGCTGGTAGCCTAGTGGGTAGCACTTTGCCACGGCAGTCAGAAAGTTGTGGGTTTGAATCCCAACTTTGCCAGGTCATCACCAAGGCACTCCTCAGGGAACCCTCATTGGTGGCAGGTCACTGCTTCACTTGGTGAATGGCTTAAATGCAGCTGAAAGGTCTTCATGCATGATTATAAGGGGCTACTTTACTCTAAAGTTTGTTTATAATAATACAAATATACATTTTTTATACATAATTATACATATTGATTCTACCTATTCTACAACTTGCAGGTCTGAAAAACAAAAGGAGGAATATATTTATATTGTCTTTTTCTCTCATTGGTACTGGGTGTCTGATGGACCCCTAAGGTGCACAATTCATAGTTATTTGAGATAGCAATTTAGAAGCAGTATCCTAATTTTATTTCCAGGAAACCCACTGCAACGAAAAAGACCAAGTGGTGCTTTCTTGGACTTTTGAGATCTTTTTTGGACAATTGCTGAATGTCGCCATTTTTATAACCCACTTGATTTTATATTTTTAGATTATACGTTTTATTGTTGCAACATGTATTAAATGCAAAAGGAAAACTGACATCATAAAAAGAAGGTTATTATAAGGGGGATGTGTTTAGCTGCCAAGCTACCAAGCTATAGTAGGCATGGCTGTGTTCATTGTAGTAGAAATAGTGAACATTATACCTTTAATATATACATGTGTATATATATAGTTTTTTTGTTGACAAAATTAAAGCTTAATTTAATTTAAAAAATCTTAGGGAATGTTTTAAGTTGAAGTAAACATAATATAAACATCACATACAAAATGAATTTGACATTCTGCCTGGACCTCTTTAAAAATAAATTCTAAATAATTCTGACCCATGAAACACTTGGAGTGTGTGCAAGTGGAACTGATGCTCATCAGTTAATTTTATTGCTTTTATCTTTCAGAATCAGCTTTAGAGTCCAGTTGAAGTGACTTTTATTTTGAAATGTGGTCTTCCTCGTTACTCTCCCGGTCGCGGTGTTGTTGTGTTTAGTTGGATTTGAGGTGCTTGAGAAATGGCCTCTTCTGTCAGTGACAGCAGTCTGAGACCTCTCCAGAATGCAATGCGACGTGTCAAGGTGGCTATTCAGCTGGATACTGGAAACAGACATAAGGTAAAGGTGTAAGTGTTTGCTGTCCGTTATGTGTGAGCAAGAAACTGTCAGTGGAGCCCCTCCTCTCTGGGGTAAAGATGGGGCTGGAGTCCAGCTGGAGCAGCCTGCAGGACTGGGGTTTCTGCTCTTTCTCTGTTCTGATGTGGCTGTTCTTATCAGCAGTGGCCTAATAACTGTCAGCTGAACTGACATAGTCAACAAAAAGGGCTGGGTGTCGAAACTCAAACTTTAATTCATTAAACCTAGTGTTTCAACATGACTTCACTCAGAAATCTTGACTGATCCTGGAAGATTGCTTATGTTATGACTGCAGAGAGAACAATATATAAAGTCTAAATGAATCCAATAAAATCTGTAGAAAAATCTCAATGTGAACACACTAAGGTGTATACACAAATGCTTGGTAATTAATACCTCATATAAACAATTTACAGTTAAATTAATTACTAATAACATAAATGGAGGTTAGGAATATGTTGTGGCACAGTGTATTGATCAGTAGTATATATGTAATATTAACAAATAATGATATTCACATGGTGAGATTGTTGCACATGATTAGTGCACATATTGGAACTATTTCGTACCCATTTAGAAAACTTCACATGATCCTGCACATGGTAAGAATATTGCGCAATATTGCACATGGTAGACTGTTGCACATCATAACAAGATACTGTTGCACATATTGATACTTACGAAACTCCACTCTTCCACTGTTCTTGGGAGGCTTTCCACAACATTTTGTAGTTAAGGAATTTGTTTCAGTTCATTCTGTACAGCATGTATGAGGTCAGGCACTGATGTTGGACAAGAAGTCCTGGCTTGCAATCTCTGTTCCAGTTCATTCCAAAGGTGTTGGATGGGGTAGAGGTCAGGGCTCTGTGTGTACAAGTTCTTCCACACTGAACTCATCCAATCATAGTATTGTCCAAAATGTCTTGGTATGCTGCAGCATTAAGATTGCCCTTCACTGGGAGTAAGAGGTGCGGCCTATTACTTTGTCCATATAGTGTATAAAACTAAAACGGTACAAAAGTGTTATTCAGGCATCTGTTTTGAAGTGTTGGCTAGGGACACTTCAAAACACTTCTGGACACTTCTGTTTATTGATACTGATTATACTGATTATCAATAAACATAATGACTCAGCCCTAGTCCCAATGTGTTCACTTAGTACTGCCCTATACACTTTTAAGAGATAACAGAAGCATAGTCCATGTCAGAACAATCTGAGAAGTCTTTTTTTTCCCTTTTTTGGACTTTTATAGGAAGCTTACTGTGAATACTTAAGAAGTGTTAACTACATCTCACATGCCCTACTTCAGGATGCAACATATAAAGGTAAGAAACAAATAAAGGTAAGATTTGTTTGTGTAAGAAATCTTTTTGTACACAATTCCTTATTTGGACCAGATGTGTCAACAATGCTGAAACCGCCTGTTCACATGAAATTGCTCTTTCCTGATTTTTTATGTTTGCCTTGGCAGCTGAGGGAGAGATGGAGGCAGTGGAAGTGGAGAAGATGGTCAAACTTGCTGAGCAGTGTTTAGAGAGAGTGAAGTCCTGTATTGGAAAAAGGAGTGACACGTCTGATCAGGAGCTCTCTACTGCACCAGTTCAGGCCCCCTCTCTTATGCGGGCCACCGGTCCCAGAAAGTCAGGTGAGCCTTCATTTCCATATTCCAGGTAGAGAAGAGAGGAGCACTATAAAACAGAAATAAATTATATTTTCTTTTTTTTTTTTGTAGGGATGTCACATGAAACAGCAATGGAGTCAGGGACCCAAAGTGAACCAGGCTCTTTCATCCAGCTCTCTAGAAATCGCCGAGTGCTCTCAGAAGGTGAAGGGGCTGGATGCCCTTTCCTTCCTCCAGAGGTCTTCCAGAAACTACAGACAGTGGAGTCACAAGACAGCAAAAAGTGAGCCACTGCTTGTTTCATAAGACCTGTGCTGTACAATGGGATTTCACCGTAGTCTGCTGACCACCTACATAATCAATAACATTATTTAACCCTTTTTGGGTTTTATTGTTTCCCACAACAATCCTGTATAACACAATACGACGATGTGTTACCAAACATTTCAGCTGCTGTGAAAAATTGTAATTAATCACAGGAAAGCAGTACATTCCCAAAACCGAGTAATCAATGTCATAAGCAACAAAAATGTAAAACATGTATTCCGTTCACTATTCATTTTATTCACAACTGTGTTTATATTGTTCACAAGTTAGTTCTAAAAATGATGATCTTACAATTATATCCTGACTGTGGATAGTCTTTAAACAGAGCCGTTATTGATTTTGCAAGAATTTCCTACCTTTAAGTAGAATGTGTTTATTCTCAGGGGTCAAAAATTTTGAATCCATTGTGCAACAGATAGAAGTCAATTATTTTCCCACTTTGTAACGTCTGGAACCCTCAGCAGTGTTCTACTGCTAAAGAACTGTCCACGTGGTTTACACATGAAAGTAACGGCTGTTGTTTTCGCCAAAGTAATGTCACACATGCACTCACGGAGAACTCACATGTGGAGGAATGTTTCATAAGGGCATGTAGAACATTGCAATAACAAGAAGTTGAATTGTCTTTTTTTTTATCTTTTGTCTTTTCTGATTTTATGTAAAGAAATGAATGAACAGGAGTTTAGAATTGGTGGACCAAAACAAGCATTATATTTGTGCTTAATTGTTGGTTGATTTTGTAATACATTGATAATAAATAATGCTCATGCTCAAACACGTTTAGTACAAGTCCCAACAACCTTAAAAGAAATGACATAATATGACTTATGACCATCTTTTTCACCTTTGGATGTTCCATTGGAAACCATTACACTGAAACATCTTTGATTTGTTTAGTTTATTTTGACTTCTTTGTAATCTTTCCAATAACCGTAAGTGTTGAACAAGGTCCATGTATGGACTGATGCACTGTTAACATATTTGCATAAGCTGTAGGTGCAGAAAAAACATTCATACAAATTAGTTCACGTCCTATTTTTTATTTTTGTGGTCTGTAACATTGTCTGGAGCTAAGATCTGCTAAGATATTTCTTCTGGCCATTTACCTAAGAAATTGTTTGGTCATGGCTGTTGTGGTTTTTGTTGTGGTTTTTGGTAGAGGGCTGATCCAAGCAGCATTCATATAAAGAAAGTTGTCAGTACATTCTATCCTCAGAAAGATGTAGATGGACATCATTCATGACAGTGAGGAGCTTCTAGATGTTCAGGGACAACACTCAAACGGACAGAGCAACAGAGGCCTAGGAAAGACCTTCTCTGTTAGATATGACCTAAAATCAGAAGGAATCACTCTCAACCAAACCACATAAGAAATGGCTGTCTAAATATGTCTCTTTGGGAATCATTGAGCTCATAATGCTAATAGAAAGTAAGGTTGTGTAAATGATCTCAAGGTTGAAGTATGGAAGTGGCATGTTTTGTGGCTTACTTGTTGCAGATAGCTCTATATGTTATTAAAGGAATAATTAAATTATTCTGGTGAAATGCTGGAGCCAAGAAAAGGTCTAAGGTGATTATTTATACAGGACAACAACCCCAAACATACAGCCAAATGAAAATGACTGGTTTCTAAAACAGGTGCTTGGTTAGCCTAGCCATGCTCCCTTGAGTTTAACAAAGGGCCCCTCATAACCTAGAGGAACTGAAGAAAAGTGAACCTTATATTACTAGATGTGTAATCACCTACAATAGCTTTACAGTAGTGTGCTACTGTGATGTTGTTTCTATAAACTCCATTTCCATATCAGTTTTATCGTTTAAACACATTTTGTTCAGTTTCAACACATTCAGGTATGCAACATCTTTCGTTGTTACAGGGCGCTAACGCCGATTGAAGAGGCTTCACGTCTGAACCAGAAACTGAAGGCAAACTATGAAGCACGTCTGGCAAGGCTTGCCCCCAGTCAGGCTACACAAAAGACCTCTCTAGTAAGTTGTATTTTTAAATGGTTAGCTGCTTGTATTTGCTGTTCTATTTAATTTTTTGCTCATGAACATATTTGGCATGCATGGGCTTTTGTTTCATGCTTTCAAAAGGAGTATGTCCCTTTAGCTCCCTTATATGTTCCATAACCTCTTTGCCAAGATGTCCTAAGGATTATTTTTTGTCTAATATAGATGTCCATGCCATCCTGAGGTTTTTCACAACTTAGATGAGGGGAGGGGAGCGGAGTTAGAACTGTTTTATTGCAGTTTGCAGTATGTTTTTTTTGACACTTAATAGTTTTTTAGACCGTCAAACTAAATTCAGTATAAAACAACACAAAACCAAATCTTGAAAGAATATTTTCATTAAAAAAAAAAATACACAAGATCAATTACACTAGAAACTAGGATCAATTACACGAGAAACACTAAGGCTTGATTACTCTCAGCCTTGTTGAATCTAAACATTATTTCAATAGGACATTGCCAGCAATATGAAGTAGGCCACAAGATCTCAAAAAGCAGCACACTTAGCTTTGGGTGATTATAATATATTGAGACCCTTTGGGCATGGGTTTCTCTTTTCACTGTGACTAAAGGTGTTAAAGTTAGTGTGAAAATTATGATGCATTTTTTTTCTGTGACATATTTCCAAGACTATCAAGGTGTCATCTAGGTCCACAATTCAAACAGCAGACAATATTTTAAGCCTTAGTAGCAACACAGTAGTGTTGTCTACTGCTTAGTATGTGCTGAGCTGTGTTTAGTAGCAACACAGGTTCATTGGTTCCAATGTGAAATAATGGTGTAGAGCGAGGCTGAGCCTTAATTCCTCAAATCCTTTAGACAGGCTTTTCTCGTGGACTTGAGAAGCAGCATCATGGCCTAAGTACAGTTCCAGTTCAGAGTTTGCCAGTTGTGGTTCGAATACATGGAAGAGTCCTCGATTCATGGGTTTTATCATGGCTGCATTGAGAGGAGGTGACTTGTTTCCTAGCAGAGGTGTCACACAAAGTAGCAGCGATGGTAGCAGAGGAACTACATTTTTTTTTTTAAAGCATTCACCCATTCAACACATTTTGTATTTTTCACACACTACTACTATCATAACTACAAGCTTTCGCAAATATGTTCCACTGTTGGCCCTTTATGCTCAAATATTTTATTTATTAATATTTCAGTTATTTTTAGTGAACCAGCACACACAGTCATTGTGTAATATTATGTTATTTTATTCTAAATATCAGCTCTGTTCCGAATGTAAAAGTGCTGAATTTACAAAATCTGAACTTCTAAGAACGGAAGTGTTTAGAAGGGAAGGGTTTAAAAGTTCATCGAGAACTACGTCAGATTGGGCACGTGAAAGATCCTTATCACGTGGCTTTGTTGCCGCGCCTTATCAATTAAGTTTCTTCCTAATGAGCTTTGTGATTAGGACGCGAATGTGCTCACTTTGAATGATTGGCTTGTAGAGTTCAGTAGTTTCTGAGACAGAGCTTGTGGAGGCCAGTCTGTTTTTATAATGATAAGAGGGCTGAGACCCCTCTCAGGTGACGCCGTTAAGTTCCCATCGATTCGGGGCTGATTCACTCAGAGCTGCAGGAGCTACGGTGTGGAGATCAGGAGGTCGGGGCTTTGGGTCTGGGTATCTTTTATTTACACCAAGGTTGTTTAAAAGAGACTGTCCTGGTAAGTTTCGTCGCTTGATTTCTCCCTCTGGAAACAGCCGAGCCTGGATGAGTTCACATCGATAAATAAACATTTTGCCTGAAAACACGTTTAGTATCCGAGAATGTTCCGAAGACGCAGCGACGCGACGCTGGACCTTCGCGCGTACTGGAAAAAAATTAAGACGTTTCTGAAGGTATCATTCAACGTATCTTTGTGTGTGTGTGTGTGTGTGTGTGTTTCGAGGAAAGCGATCGGATTCCTGATTTTGTACCTTTTCGTTCTAAACTCCCACCTGTGTTAGCCATGATGTTTTCCTCCAGTGATTATGATTGTTAATCACTGGTTACGTTGTTGTGAGTCAACCACAGCCAAATCAGTTAATGAACCCTGTCTGATGCTGTCAGTCTCTGTTAATGGGGGCTACACGTGTGCTTCGACCATCTGTGTGCTCTCCCCCTACATGTAAATCTGAAGGGGAGGGGGAGTAAACAAAAAACTGTAATTTGCCGTGGGGGTGTTGATGTTTTGACGTCTTCTGCCATTATAAATACACTATGTGGACAAATGTATTGGGACGCACCTGTTTTTCAAGGGTTGTGCAAGACCCTGGACTTTCAGTATGCTGAAGCATTCAGATTGCCCAAGAAGGGCACCTTTGGGATGAAATGGAATGGAAATTGTGAGCCAGGTCTTCTCATTCAACATCAGTGCCTGACCTCATAAATGATCTACTGAATGAATGGGCACAAATTCCCATGGAAACACTCCAAGATCTTATGGAAGGCCTACCAAGAAAAGAGTGGAAGCTGTTACAGTTTAAAGTCTATGTACTGGAATGCAAAGTCCCTGTTGGTGTAATGGTCAGGCATCCCAATACTATTGTTCACTTTATGTCCTTTCAGATGATGTTTAGTGTGATGCCCAACCTTTGTCTAATTGAGCTTTTCCACACAATTCAGACCCTCTCGCTCCAGAGACAGATGATGGAGAACCTCATCATAGCAAGAGCCAGGCAAGATGCTGTATCCTTTTAGTTTAATGTTGTTTATTTTTGTATATTTCATGAGATTTATTTTTCCCCAGTGCTTCAGAATGCAAACACACTCAAATGTTTAATACCCTTTTGAAGTCTAAAACCTCAAGTGAATTATTTGTGGTGTCCCATTGCTTAGGCGGATAGTATTGTCACACATAAATGCTCCATGGCTGCAGATGCTATAGACATACAGTTACTGAACACTTTTTAGGAAAGCCAGTGCCTCATCAGTCTACTTTCCCAGCTTCCAACTGTTTCCCCCACACTTAAAAACACACTTCAGTCATATGCTTGACCTTTTATGCAGAGATTGAATATATTGACCTGACTGAGAGGAAAAGCAATAAACACTGAACTCCTGGATGGTGGACCTCAACTGACCTCCAGGCCATCAGATAAAATTCAGCAGGGTTTTTTTAGGGTTAAATGCATTGGCGTCACCAGACTGAATGATTATAGTGAGTTAATGTCATTCATTTGGGCTTGACGGTACACACACACACCCACACACACACATGCAGCATCTAGCCCCTTAAATGAAACCGATTTTAAGCAATTTGTGCTACAGTAGCTCTTTTGTGGGATTTGGCCAGATGGGGTAACCTGTACTCTCTAGCAGATCTAACCAGAGGTACTCACCACTGCATACTAGGAACAAAGTCAAAGTCACTCAAATCCTTATACGAATGTATATGTGTGTAAATATGACACCAAGAGACTAATTGATAATCAATAACATTGTTGAGGTAGCACAGCTTCCTATGGGGTGCCAGTTCCTAATCTAAATCCAAATAAAGATGTCAAAGTATCTGTCAACTATCATCAGCTTTCCTGAACATTTGTAGCTCCAGAGAAAGAGAGAAGAGAGAAGACTCCGACTGCAGGAGCAAGCCAACAGGTGAGAACCCTTCCTCTGGTGCCTTTTATATTGTAACCTTGGCCTTTGCAGTACTGATTTTCAGTACCAAACAATGGTTTCATGTACAAAACAATTTTTATTAGATAGTGTGGGCCTCCCCACCACACATCCCAGATAAGCTTCTTTTGGTGTTTGGAGCAATCAAGGCACCCTCATTATTCATCGAAATCATGTTAATAATTTTGCTCAAAATAATAAAAGCTAGTCATAAACTAGGTCACATAAATGGTTCATGCAGCTTTGAAGAGTTTTCAGGAGCTCTGTTTAGTAAAAAAGGTTTCTTTCCAGAGTGTGTGGTGTTATGAGTACAGAGAAATCGAAACGGAGGGATGACAAAGGATCGTTAGGAATAGTTCTGCACAGTGTACCCTGCTGGCTGTGCAAATAACAAATCAGGAACCTGGTGACTGTGTTCAAGGATGTGTTTATCCTAAGAATGGTTTAGACAGAATAATGCGAGAGGTCTGTAATCTGCTAGACAGATAATTCATGCATTTTTTGGTCATATTTATTATACTTTATTGTATATAATCTTATTCAGGAACCAAGACATTCACTCCACAGTTACACTCCACAAATACATGGCAGATTGATTGCAGTGTTCTGCTCTGTAATCAAAATAAGAACAATTGAAGTTTTGTTTGTGACTTTCCAAATTAGTTTAGCTAGCATTTTTCTTGTGGTGTATTATTCTTTCTTTGTTATAAGCAGATCAGTTGTGAGGATGACTAAGGCTCTGGACCCAGACCAAGCCTATAATTCAAACAGACTCTGTAAGGATTTGGATTTTTGTTTGTTTGCTTAAACAGAAGGTTTTCATCTTTGGGAACCATGACACCGGAGGAACAGGAGCAACGAGTTCTGTATGCAAATATACTGGAATATGAACAAGATCATGTACGTGTGTACAGTAGTATTGTGTGCAGTTTATATCTCTGAATATACGTGTTTTATAATGGCATTGAGTAATTTAACTGTGAAGTGTTTGATGTTTCATTCTGCAGGATTGGCCTAAGCTTTGGAAAGCTAACCTGAAAAAGAACCCAAACGATGTATCTTTGGTTTCAGGCCTTGTCACATGTCTTCTTAGGTACGAGATCAGCTTACATTCTTTACTGTGATTCATAAAACAGGTGGTCTGTGAATAGGATCTGTTGCACTTTAACTGCTTCTTTTTTCATGAATTGCTTTATTAAAATTCATTATTAATTGTGCATTGTCAAAGATGAGGATTCACCTTTCATAATGTGCCATGTGTCAGTTAGTTGTGTTCCTTTTCCCAGCTCTCCAGACCACCCTGTCATGCAGCTACTGAAGAAGCTTCAGTATCAAGTGTATAACAGGCTGTATCCCTTAGTGAGTCAGTTTGTTCTCCCCAGCCCTGTGTCTGGCCACTCTGTGTCTTTAAAACCATCCCGCAGCGCCCAGACACTGCTTCTTGCTGACAGCCCCAAAGTCCAGCTCAGACCTGGGCTCATTCACAGCCTGTCGGACACCTCCATTTCACTCTCACTACTCCAAGACTTAAATGCCAACGACACAGAACCTGAGTTGGATTCAGATGAACCCCTGACTCCAGCCCCTCCAGACCGAGAGAACTCCTTTGAGGATCTAGAGCAGTTCCTGACTCAGCTGGACTGGGTTCCAGCTAACAGTGCTGATGACGCAGTCTCAGACGTAACCTGTGACTCAGCAAGTGCAGACTTGGACATTCAAGACTTGGAGGAGCGAGCTTTGAAGGGACACCTGAAAGCCATAGTGAAAGACATCCACAATGCTATCGGTGAGTGAGCATGTGTGGTGAAATGTGATCTGATGGTTAAAGACATCTCTGTGACTCAGTACAATGATCTTTAGCTTTTCAGATGACAATAAGATGCAATGGACCAACAATACATTGCCTGACAGAACTAGTAAAATTATTAGTTTTCCTTTTGTTGTAGTGATGAACAGATGAGTAAATCAATCAAATTGGTTAACATTAAAATAAAGTAATAAGATAACTGGCTAACATCCACCCAGTAGGGCATGGGTTTTACCTGACACTGCTACACACAGGCTTGTCATTTTTATGAAGCCTGCAATTAGCCATTTTTTTTCAAATTCACTTATGGTAACATGAATACATTTTCTTTAGAACACTTTAGGAAAAATGCTTCTGTATCCTGTAGTTCCTGGTGTAGATGTTGAAGGGCTCTTCCTTGTGTATGTACTTATTAATTCTAGTCTGTTTCAGATCGTCTCCTGTCTCTGTGCCTCCTCTCCTTTGAGTGTCTGAACACCCCAAATTCCAAAGACCATTGTGTCGTGTGCATAGAGGAGGTTTTCTTCGCCCCAATCTGGAGCCCTCTGTTGGCACTATTTAGGTATTATTTTTAATACTGTGACAAATTATTGATGAAGTATAGTAAAACTGACTTCCACCTCTGCTGAGTTCAGTGTTCTAGGATTCTATCTTGGAGTGACCTTGCATTTTAATTTAATTTAATCTAGTATGTAAAGCCACTCATAAGTTATAATATAGATGGGTATCTAATTATTGTGAAATTTACAATGATGCATTCTAACTAGTAGAATAACTACTTCAGTTTAACTTTATTTGATCACCAAACCTACAGAACTTTTGACAAAGTATAAATAATGCAGGGTTTTTGTTAGGGTTGTAAAGCAGATCAGGCACTTTTTCAGGTCAGAAATATTAGCATACATAACATTTGTTTCATCTCATTTATGATAAAGATGTTGTGATCCATAACTCCATATGAGAATCAAAACTTCATAAAATGACTGGATCAAATTTCAGATAGAAAAGATGAGAATATGAGTGACCAGATGAGTGGCAAGGCTGTGTCTTAAATGGCTCCCTACACCCTGCATAGCGCACTATGTAGAAATTAAAATAAGGCTCCTGCACTCAGTGTACAATATTTCTAAAAAAAAAAAAAAGCTAATGAGTGAGTCAGCCATGTATGCAGAAATCCATAATAATCAAGGTGTACAATATATAGTGGAGGAAGGTGGGCCAGTTCAGTTCAGAGTGCATCCAGGCAACTGTATTATTAAAAACTTTGTTGTTTGAGAGGGGAAAGCGATGGTATCGGATTGTTATTAGCAGATACTGAAGGTTTTGTGTTGTGTTTGTGTTCATTAATGTGTTTGTTCCCAACTATCTTAGGCCTAGTCCACATGTGCATGGGTATTTTAAAAACTTTTTCTGCATTGTTTTTGGAAAAAAAAAAACATCCACAAATTTAGTTTTTTTTAAAAAAAAAAGAAATCTCCATGGAAAAATACAAAAACAGTCAAGCACTATCAAAAACATGGGGGCGGGGGGATAACAGTCGGTGATATCGCCTCATGCTTGCAAAGGAGATCACGATGAACACTGTCTAACAAAGGAGGTAACGAAGCATTCTTTGTTACAAGCTAAAAACATGTTAGCACTGAAAACAGTTTCTGAAAATGTTCACTATTTTTTACAAACAGTGCGTTTTCAGTGATCTAAATGCTGATTACATGTATGCAAAAGGCTGAAACACAGAAAAAGCTACATAAGACACTTGCAGAGTTTAAACAGTAGGTGGCACATGTAAGCCAGAAGCACATGGGGTGATTTATGTTGAGATCGAGCCATACTCTATTACAAGAAGCTATAGATTGTCTGCAAAGCGTCTGTGTTTGTAGAAAATGTGGAAAATCTCTCACCCCCCCCCCCCCCCCCCGTCAATGGGGATTTCAGGAGAGTGCACCGAGAGCGAGAGCTAGCTTTTGAAAGCAGCGTTCAGCTTTATCATAATGCCTCACCTGGTGATATTGGTGTTGCTGCCAAACTTTACCCCAAAGACTCTGCTGTCCTGCATGGCTCCTACCCTTACGAGTCTGCAGTACAGGAGCTGAAACTGCTGTGTAGAGACTACTGTCCACAGAGGAAGCTGGATTGTATAGGTGAGTTTTCCTTAAGTTTTGAAAAAAAAGCATGATTCTCATCAGCTATTTTGCTGTGTGTTGAAGAAACCCAAGGATATTTTAGTTCTGACATTGCCAGGTTGTGCGTTTTGAAGGACTTTGGCAGATGAGAGATGTAGATATCTGTACCCTATCTATCCACTGTCTGCTACCCTTGAAATCTTGTTGCTCTTCACTGTAGTGCGAACCTTAAGACTCATCTGTGCCTGTGCTGAACACTACCGACTACTTCAAGAGAATGATCCATCACCCAAAACGGCAGCTATGTAAGTCTTCTTGATCAACACTTGCATAGTAGAAGCTGCATGAGGATGTGAGCAACTTGGTATTGAAGTTGGAGTTTAGTGGTGACCTCCTGCATGCCCTGCTGGCCCTCTGTCAGACTTCATCAAGCACTGCGAAGGCCGAAGCTCAGCAGGGATCCTGTCTCGGCCTTCAGGCCTCAGCGGGATGCTCAGAGCTGGCCAGCCCACTAAGTGGGTCGCCCTGTCTGGAATACACATGGGCCTTGATATGGCGCCAAGGGAAAGTGAGAGAGTGCTGAAAGATAGGTCAGAGGGGTCTGAGGATTAGCCAGTTAGCTGCCAGGGGAAAGTCTGATGTGAATCATTTGGCTATGTTTATGCGCTTGTGCGGCCTATTAGCTTGAGGTTTACTTTTGGTTTCTAGCGTGCCAAATGCATTCAGGGATGATCAAAGAACCAGATATCTCCATGGAAAAGACATGTCAGCCAGTAATATTTTATATGTGGTTTGTGCTCGAGGCTAATGTTCATGTTGCAAGATCTGATAAAATAGCTGTGTGCAGAATAGAAAGAATGCTATTCAGGTTAGTTTATTTACTTTTATTTGTTTATTTATTTCCTAATCTGACTATAAATGTGTACAATTTTTTTGTAGAGTTGCCATATCGCAAGTAGATAAAGTGTACTCTGCTGACGCTTCGGGATTTTAAATCAGTTTTCCACAGGCACAGCTGGAATAGCTGTAACGAGGCCAGTAAAAGTGTGAGCTCACGCGAGCGTCCAGTTAATTGAGCGAATGCTTTGGTAAATGAAGTCTAAACTATGACCATCACCCGCCCTAAACACAGGGAGCCCTTTGATGCACTTATCTCTTCCTCTGCTACTGTTTTCTCTCTCTGCCTCTGTTTCTCTGTCCATCTCTATCCATTTGTTTCCCTATCTCTGTATCTTTTTTTCTTTTCTTTTTTAGCTTATGACCCTTAAGGTGCAGTTGAGTCATTTCTGTGCGTGAGTCTGCTTGGATCGCTGTTTGTGGTACTGTGGTACATCGGTGACGCACATCGCACATACTCTGCAGCATGGCTCCATGGTCACAGCTGAAGCGGCAGTGGCGTATTTCAGCGAGCTCTAGATACTAGTGGCTGCTGGCAGGCCTTATGCCGTGCAGTCGAGCTTAAAAAGTGGTGGTGTTGTAGAGTTTTCTTTTTTTTTTTTTTTTAATCAGTCTTGGTACTGGATAAGATATTAAGGCCATATTTGTTATTCCCAGAGATGTGCGTGGCAGGGTCCCATAATGAGCATGGCTTGAATTCACTGAAAATGTTAGACCCTATTTCTTGGTGCTTGAAACTTGAATTGTGAAACGGCAGTATAAATCATGGCGGTCTACCTTTTTTTCAGTGCGTTGAGTCCAAAGATTGATCTGCAGTTTAATTGTAGTTAGTGTTTGACTGTGAGAGAGTATGAATTTAGACATGCATGTATGCACATGAACAATTCAACAGTTCTTTTACTCGTTCCATTCTATTGTCTCTCATCCCTTTGTCACTCCCATTACACACACTTGCACGCTGATTTATACAATCATGTTTCCCCTCGGAAAGCTGTTATTTCCTGCTTCTTTTATTCTTTGCCCTGTTCTCTCTCTTCTATTCAGCCTTCAAATCCAAGTGTGTGGGGGGGCTCACTTGACCTCATTGTTCTTTATTTGAGCTGACATGCCCCACCCCCTTTTCTCTTCCAGACCCCTCATCCAATAGCCCACCCAACCACCTGTCCCTATCACCAGCCCCTTACCTGAGAACATTTCTACTCTACTGTGGATTCTCAAAAAAAAAATCTGTAAGATTAGCAAATGAACAGTCTAAGAAAACCTAGAAATTGTCGGTGCTGGTTCTGCTCATGTTCCATCATTTTTAATGACCATCACTGCAAGACCAAACAAGAATATGGAAATAGTCGGGTGGGTTACAGTGTGCAAGTGTAATAACATAATAGTTCCATAATCTGATTACTAAGCATTTTTGTCCGCTGCTCCCTCACCTCTGTGATGGGTATCCAGTGTCTTTTGGACAAGAAAGGGGATACCCAGCCACTTTCTCACGCGAGCAATCTTTTCTCCATATAGCGTGTGAATGCTTGAGCTTTTTGCCAAAATTGGTGACTCACGGGGGAGGGTGTTGAAGCTGATGCATGAATGCACCTTCAATAATGCAAATTAACTTGGTTGTCCCCTAGGCATGAGAAAATGCAGTTTTTAATGCTTTTCAATATAAAGGCTGATTGCTCTTTTTTTCTGCCCTTACAGAGGAGCAGATGACCTCCTGCCTATCTTGTCCTTTGTGGCCCTCCGTAGTGAACTGCCTCAGCTCGTCTCTGAATGTGCTGCGCTGGAAGAGTTCATCCATGAGGGGTGGGTCCCTGATATTCAGCACCTAATCACTTTTCTCCAGGTCATGTCCTGCCACTATGGCTACGTAATTTGATAGTTTGGTTACCATTAGAAACGTGGTTGTGTATATGGCAGTAGAGCAGGTTATTACAAATCTCAGGTGGCTTATTGCTTTGGTAAAATGACAATAAAATAGATCAACTAATAATTAGTTAGTAATTGAAATAAACTGTTATTTTGCCCGGGTATGTAAAACGTGGGAGAGATTAGGTGTACCTGGCTTATCACTGTATGTTTGTGTGTGGATCATTTTACAAAAACTATAATTTTGGCTCCAGCGTTTTAGGACTGTTTATTTATTTTAGGACCCTATTTTACTAAAGGAGTTTTGTTTTAGCAGGGATATGAACATACACTGAAAATTAGCACCTAGGTGTAATGGGTCACATTTCTGACTTTTCTCTCCATTGTCATTGTGCTGTTGACTTTTCTCACCCTCCATTTGAGTGCTATTGCGTGTCTACTGAGACCACAGCCTGTTTATCTGTGTAAAAGCCACGCTTTTTACAGCCTGGTTAGATTGGCAGTGATGGAGGAATGTTGGGATATTCTGGACTGACTTTTTCCTCTCCATAAAAAATACAAATAAAATCCCTCTGGATGTTTATATAACTCCGTGGTTTGGAAGAGGGCTGTGGCTCGAGCAGCTTGAACTGCTCAGAGTATGCGCATGCTAGAGGTGACCTATACATAGTGTCTTCTAATCATTAAAGCTGTTATTATTTGTTACTATTTTATATGTATTCCTTTGGCTCAAGAGTGTTTTTCATATGCTTTGTACTCAAAAATCTTTACAGAGGTACGCAGAAATACAGTTGTTTTGTAAAGCAAAATTTCATGTGACTTTCCAGGTTGCTTTCCGGGGCAGTGTCTTATACCCCACATTTTCTGCTTAGAATGTAGTGTAGGACTAGTCTTAATTCTGGTCTGGGAAAATGTCGCATAGTAGGCTTTCATCTGTTTCTCTCTCCCTTAAACCCTCTTATCACACACGGGGGAATGGCACATTGCAATATCTGTTACACTGGTGTGGGTCTTGTCCATACAAAAGGAACCACCAAGATGAAATACCTTAGTATTATGTTGGTCCACACTGAGCCACCAGAACAGCTTCAGTGTGGCTTGACATAAATTCCAGTCTAATTTCTGTGTATTTTCAAGTCTCTACACTTAGCTTCCAAAATATATTCCCTCCAAACATGCTGATGCGTTAGCTTGCTAACATGCTGATCCAGAATTGAGTTAAGATCTGGTGACTGAAATCCAGAGTATATGATTTCTAGCCTAGCATAGCTGGTGGTCTGGAGGTAAAGGGAGTTGCCTCTGTAATCAGGTCATGGGTTCAAATCCCAGGACTGCCAGCTGCACTGGTGAGGTACTGAAGCCCACTGCTTTATTTGGTGAATAGGTTAAATGCAGAGAAAGAATTTCACATTGTTTACACTGTGTTGTGCTGTGGTGTGTTCACATGTGACTGTAAGGGCCACTTTTCAAATTTTACAAAGCAGGAACACTCTGATCAGTTATTTTATACCAACTGATTAAACAAATGATTGCTCTTTGAAAGTCACTTCACTCCTCAGTATATGGAGTGTGTATATATAATTAAATTGTTACAAAAGCAATTTTGTGATGTCACAAAACTAGAGAATTGAAATAGATGGGCATATTCAGCCCACAGCAGTCTCACTCCACACATTTACACTGAAGTTTTTAGGAGTGTTTCAGTCAATAGTCCTTAGGGTAGCCGTACAGAACCGATAATTAACCGATAATTAATTGTAGGATTAATAATTAATTAATTATTAATCCTACAACCACAACAGTTTTAATGTACCTCATGGGGGAAACATTGGGGTGAAAATGGGCCTTTCTAAAGGTTTTATGTATGTGTTCCCTAGGTATCTGATCGGGGAGGAGGGGTATTGCTTGACCTCAATGCAGAGTGCTTTGACATATGTGGAGTCACTTCATTTGGGTGGATCTTTGCAGCAGCCTGCCAAGCCCACCTGAGACAGGTAAACGCAGTGAACATGCTGCTCAGTCACTCTTCTCAATTTGCCCTTCAAATACACTATTTAGACACAAATATTGGGACACCTGACCACTGCACATCAGGGACTTTAAAGCCATTAAAATATATAGACTTCAATATGAATTTGGGCCCCATTTGCAGCTAGAACAGCTTCCACTCTTCTTGGAAGGCATTCAACAAGATTTGAGTTTTTCTGTTGGAATTTGTGCCCATTAATTCTGTAGAACATTTATGAGGTCAGTCAGTACTGTTGAATGAGAAGGCCTGGCTCAAATTCTCCATTCCAGTCTTCTACATGGAACTCAGCCAACCAGCCATGTCTTCAGTAGTGTATTTGTTTCTTAGTGGTGCCAGACTGTATTTTGTCCATTACTGATATTGGAACCTTGAGTAAATTCCAAAATTTCTTTAGTTTAATGATTTAAAAAAATATATATATGTATATTTTTTAAGAGGGGCCTCAAAGTATTTCAACTCAAGCACTACTGTCGCACAGGTACAAATACCTGCTACATTATCTGGCTGTACATGTGTGTGCACTATTTTACAAGATTCATGATTTTTATTTGGTTTTATTATTTCTCTTATACCAGGTATTAAATTGGTGCCATCTCTAGAGTGTGTGTGTTTCTGCACAGGAGTCACACTGACGGGTTCAGAATTCCATAACTGATTATTTGAGAACAGTGGTGTTGTCTGAGACGTATTTAAAGATGATATAACATGGTGCGCCGTACCACTCACCCATATGAGATTTTTTTTTTTAATCAGCTATGTGTTGCTGAAATCCTTTTTTTTTTTTCTTTTCAATTCTGCAGTCTTGAAACTTTTAAGCACTGAGGAGGGAGGGAGGGACGGAGGGAGGGGGGGGGGGGGGGTGACTGAGTCATGTGGTGGACCCCTTAAGCTTTGCACACAATTTGGAAGAAAGCATGGAGCTCCTAACTCTCACTGACATCATCATCCTGCCTTTTCAAAACTCTCTGTGACACAATTACATTATTTTATCCAAACATTTAAGTTTGAAGTGAGGACTATCTGTGGAGCTGTCATTTATGCTACAATAGTGAGCACCGAGACTCCTCTGGTCCACATTCCTCTTACAATAACAGTTTAGCCCAAGTGTCACTGTCTATCTCAATCACATAGCAGCTAAAACTGAACAGTTAATTTCTCTGTTGCTATGGAAAGAGATGAACTGAGTCTTTCCTGGATGCCTTTTTCTTTGGTTTATTAGTCTTTTTTGGGTCATTTGTGCTGTTTTCATTTCGTTAAAGGATGGCTGGATAAAGTAAAATCAGTTGAGCCAGCTCAGTGTAACATGGCACTGTAAATTGTAAGCCATCATTGGAATAAATGAGCCATCCATTTTTATTTATTTATTTTTACTTGAAGTGTCCATTGTCCTTTTCAAGCTTAGTGTGTTGAGTACTGGCTCTGAGCATGCTGTTTACTCTTTCTTTTTAAAAACAAAAACCACAGTGATGACCGTAAGCCTCTTGTGATGTCTGGAATTAATGAGCTTAGTTATGGAAATTATTCATGACACGATCACTATTTAAGTAGTTAAATGTGTTACATGTATTACACTCTATATTTGTTTTTAAATACTTTAAGATTTTCCTGCTAATTTTTATTGATCGGCCTAGCAGTTTCCTAAATTGGCACAACATGATAACAAAGATCAAAAATTCCAAAACTGTTTGTGTGTAGGGCGTTCACACTGACAGCCAAGCTAAAGCTCAGTTCACTGAAAGTACCCAGATGATGCACTGAAAACGGCCACACAATGCAGTACGGAACGATGGACACAACTCTAACTAAACTGACGCCATTTTTACTACTTAGCGGAAGGGGAAGGAACGTTCAAGTTTTCAGAGTTGAATAATGGTGGCCAACAATGAAATGCCGGCGCAAGCTCAAGCGGAGGCAACTAAACAAAAGCAATAGCAAATAAAATCACGAGGAAATTCATTGTGTAAACAAAAGCTGGCAGATAATTTGGCAGGTTGGAGAATCGCGATCAAATGTTTGTCCGTCACTTCCACTAAGTGATAAAGGTTAGTGTGCCATTTATGACAATACTTACCCACGGCAGTGTGCACTACAGAAGGAAGCGCCCTTTATTATGTGATAGTTTATGATAGATCTTCAGTATTTTATATTTAGTCTCCGCTGCATGTATGACTAGCTTGTTATCTTTTAACAGTGGTGCAAAGTTGCATGTTCAACAGACCACATTCTCCTCTACTCAGTCTTTTGGCCCAGAGAATGAACTCTTCTTCTACGTCAGAGCTCTGTGAGACCTACGCATGCATCTTCCGTTCATCAGGGACTGTGGAGGAGCTGACGCAGAGTGACTCAGGAGCAGGCTAGGCTCGGGACCGCCAGAGCCTGGTAAGCCCTGAGCTGTACTGTGTTGGAGAGCTAGGTCCCAAACCACCGCAGAAAACTGCTTGGGTTAGTGGAGTGGAATAGAATTGATGTTATGAGAGAATTGGTTGGGGCAGTCATCAGATTTAATTTAGACATGGAATGTAATAAAATTGAGTGCTTAATTTTTATTCTCTCTTATCCATTTTTAATTCCTTCATAATGCCATTGTTACAAATATTTTACTTTGAGTTAATGGAGGACTAAAGCACTGCAAGTATTTGTCATTTTAAAATAATTCAAGTTAATGTAGTCTCAGGATAATGTTTTGTACACATAGGAGATTGAAAGCTGTGACAGTGAATTTTTAGTTTTTAACTGAGCAATTTTCAGCAATATTTTTATGCCTGTATTCTTGGGAAAGAAGATGGTATGGATTTTCTGAAGAGGAACACAGAATGGAACTATTTGGAGTCATTTGTCCAATTTCCTCATAGTTAACAGTGAAGTAGCCAAATCTAGAAGGGCAGGCTAGGTCTCTTTTCTAAGCCAAATCTTGTCTTTGAATTTCATCTCATTGCATGTTTGCTAAGCCCACTTCCCATTTTGCAAGTGCTTTGATAAAGGATGTTTTGGGGAAGCCGCCAATATGTAGGCATGGATAAGATGTTTGATAAAGGGCTGTTGGAGCTAACATAAGCTTTATTGTGAACTGAAAGATGTGCAATATAGGAGCATGAGCTGTACTTGTGCTGTAGATTAATTAAGTATAGCACTACTGAGATGTTTGTTGCGCACAGACCAGGACTGCAATAAACGTTTAGCTCAGAAATCAGTTTAGCTAAGTGAGTTTCCCTAAAATCTGACTTCCTATTCTGCTGCTGAAAATACAAGCGTCCTTTACATATTCCTTAATTGTAAACATTGCACTTCATCTTTTATTCCATTTACTCTAATGGTTATGTAAAGAGATGCCTCTTATTGCTGTAGTGTTAATTTATTGTTAGAAAAGTATAATTATATTTAATTGTAATACTTTGACATTGTTTACTTTTGTTTTACAGAAACCTAGCATCTAAAATAAGTCTACAGTTTAAAAAAATGTGTAATTGTTCAGAGATTTGTGTCAGAACATGTTTGTGTGTTTGTTTGGTTTTTTTTGTGATTTGATGCCACTTTGTGTATGTTTTACTCTTCATGTCAAGAAAGTAAATGGTGTGGAAGCTAATATGGGAGAGAGGTTGGAAAAGAAGTCTTAAAATTAAGAAAATGCTGTTACTGCTGTGTATTCTGACTACCATCTATAACTGCTTGGACAAAGTATTCACGATTGTATGTATATAAAAGTCTGTCAATGGGTGTGACTAATGTATTTCATGTAGCGCTATACAGAGACTGCAGACTTTAGTGGTGTTTACTACTGATGACCTTTTAATGTAAGTGTGCATGGAAGGATGCCTGGGAGTATGTGGCCTGTTGTTTTTTCTAAAAATAAAGATAAATAACCTTTGTTACTGTGTGCTTTATTTAACAACTTTATTTTAAAATGAAGACACATTCTATTAGCTGGGCAGCTGATAGTCTAATGGTTCGGGCATTCGCCCTGCGATAAGAAATTCCAGCTTACCATCCCCACACACTGCTCCCCGGGCAACGTGTTCCTGGCTGCCCCCTGCTTCACTTGGTGAATGGGTTAAATGCAGAGGTTGAGTTTCGTGCTGTTCACACTGTGTGCTGTGGTGTGTTCACGTATGACAGAATGATCACTTTCACTATTATTATACTTCTATAGGCAAGGCTTGTGCAGTAGGGGTGGCCACTGAACTTGACGGGCAGATGGCTGGATTGTTCCAAACGTTTCCGGGAGAGAGGAGAAAACATGCCACTGTGAATCAAGAGGAGCCTAGTCCGATAACCTCTGTCCCAGAATAGCCTCTCTTGCCTGTTAAGAACTTTTAATAACTCCAGTAACCCAACTCTTTGTCTTGGAGCGTCCCTTTAAATCCCTTCCAGTCCATTTGTCTTGTTCCCTACATCAGTGCGTTAGTGCATGTCTGTGGAGAGATTATAAGGACAGTCTGTACTCAATCCTAGACTAGGCATCTATGAAGGGGTCTATCCTCAGTACAACAATGTCTGGGTTTCATTCAGACTATAAAGCTTGAAAATGTCACATCCAGGTTCAGTTATGTGCATTTTAATTCCTGAGTCAGATTCATGTCATAGAAACTAAATTATTCTTGATTTTACACACGGACAACTGCATATAAGCCAGTGACGAGGTAGAATCAGTATGTATCATTAGTGAAGTGTTGGGTTGCTACAATTCACCAGAGCAGTCTGAAATATATTTTTTTCCCTCTAAAGAAATTCCTACAGTTGAAAAGTGCAGTCTAATGCAATGGTTCTCAATCTTTTCAACATTATGGCCCACCTATCCATCACAGCTTGGCCACATTGGCTGATATTAAATAGCCAATTGTCTTGATTTTACATTTGCGGCACAATAAAAAGCCTTCATGACCCATCAGTGGTCCATGGCCCAGTGATTGAGGAACCTAGGTCTAATGCTTCAGGCCATAATCTTGTATTGCTGTTTAATTTTGAAACAGGGTTAAGAAAAAGTCTGACTTACTTTCCCTTACTTTCCCTTAAAATAAGTCAGACTTTCTCTTAATCCTGTTTCATGGAATACCCCTGAGGTGACTGTGAGGGCCAAAGCAAATTCCTCAAACCATTCTGTGACCCCTCATGCCTTTTGGAAGGGGTTATTCATATCCTGGAAGAGACCACGCCAATCAGAGGATATAAAACAATAAAATATAACAAATGTAACTTCTGTTATTTCTTAAACCCTGCGTCTTTGTGCCCTTTTCAAGCAAAATGTTAATGTTATAGTTAAAAGAAAGTGTCCCCTTATACATGTGAACACACCACGGTATGAACAATATGAATTTCTTATACTGCATTTAACCCATTCACACAGGGAAGAAGTGAGCTGCCACCATCAGGGGTGCATGGAGAGCAGTGTATGGGGACAGTACTTTGCTCAAGGTTACCACTGGTGGTCCTGGGATTCAAACTCTCAACCATAGCAGGGCCAGCTCCCTAACCACAAGACCATCAGCTGCTCTTAATAAGCAACAAGTAAAGCAAATAAGCTAGAAGTAAAACTTACTGCATAAAAAGAGAAATGCCACACGTGTTAAAGTTCATGTTACGCACAAAACCTCTAACTTGAAGAAGTGTGGAAGGCTGTGCCTGCAACTCTAGTGTGGATTAAGTGGTTACAGAAAGTGAGTGAGTGAGAGTTTGTAAGGTGTTTGCAAGAAGTGGATAGTGTGAGAAGCTCTAACTCTATCTCTGTGTGACCTAAGGGCTGGCCAGTGATTTGATACAAGCCTCTTGAGTGTGATAACTGTCAGTAACACCTCATACTTAACAGTAAATAAAATACAGGTTTGTAATACAATATCTTCACTAGATAAATCAGTTTGGACTATTACAGTAATTGTACATACGCGTTTGTTGAGTGTTTTCTGGAACTGATGAGCTGCGATGCTTTTGGCTTGGTCATTTCAGTGTCTCACGAAAAGGGGAGTGTTGTCTTGCCAAGGCTGACGCTTTGTTTTCAAATCTGTTTCAATGTTTGAATTTCCGTGTTAGGGAGAAGAAGGATGTCCAGGTTTTAATAGGATCCAGAAGAGGGAAGAACCATAGAGGTTATGCTCCCTGTGTCCCAGGGAGCGTCACCCTGTGCATGACTCTGCTCATTGACAGGCTGCAGAATGAATGTGGTAAACTGATTCATATCTTTGGCGTATGTGCTATTGGTCTGTTTTCAATACTGGGGACAAACAAGTGGTTTATGGAGACAAATTAGCATGTGAAGAGAAATACTGCTGATATTATCCAAAGTGACATAAAAAGATGAGAAACAGTCACGCATGAGTTTTACGAAAGTCCTCATTCTATGTTTCTGACAGAACCTTGCTTATACACAGACAAAAAAGTTTCAGGATCAGCTATTGGGGTAAAATACCTACTACCACTTGTCATTTTTTTAAATGCAGCATAGCTTAAATTTTTTAAACGTTCTCATTGCGCAGAAGTTACTGAATTTAACTGGATAATAAAGGTTTTCCTTTATTATTAATAATAATAATAATAATATACATTTTATTTATAGGTGCCTTTCACAATACTCAAGGACACCGCACAAATTTACAAAAGTAAGAACAGACAATAAAAAACACTACTACAATACTCCAAAAAAAAATACTACATACAAATGGATTGGGTAAGTTTTTTTGCAATTGTTTTGATTAAAAGTCAGTACTTTGGTAATGTTGCGATGTAAAGCTTATGTTAAACCTAATTTGTTTACAGGCCTCTAATGAAAAGGCAATAGTGGCAACTTCCTTCAGTTTCAGTAACTGAAACTGCAGCTTCACTTGTTTCTGCAGTGAATCATAACATTTAAGCCAGCACTTCTGACAGAGACTCTGCCCTCCTCCTCCTTATGACCTCTTTTAATAGACCAGACACTCCCATGAATTCAGATGTCTTTATTGGCATGACAAATAAACATTCATGTTCCAAATGCTTATATGCAAATTAAACAATGACAATAAAAGACAGCGATGCCCTCAGTGACCTGGTATTCGCCCCAGATCAGGCCGCCGCTGGACCTCCCTGCATCTCTCACAGCTCTGTTTATTTTTGGGCAGTGTGGCCTGGGATAATTGGAGCCAGATAAACAGGAGTGAATGGAAATGAGGGATGTTTGTGAACAGGGCAGGGAGTCACGCTAGGGGGACTCAAAGCAGCCGTCTGGCCTAATCCTTCCTCCCCACCTCACTCCCAACAGCCCACAGGCAGGGGCTAAACTCTCAGGCCGGAGTCTGATCCAAGAACATTTTTCTTCTCTCATTCTTCTGTTCCTGTGCATGCCTCTCCTCCAGTCTCTTCCTGTATCTCTTCATCTCTCACCCTTGAGTCAAGCTGCTTTTTTACCCTGTTACATGACAGTCTTAAAAATAAAGAGGCTTGAAAAAATAAGTGCAGGTTCTTCCCATCCACACATCTTATTTCCAAAAAAATACTTCTTTAATGAACCGTAAGTGGCTCTTTTCTTGCACCTCTTCAAACAACATTTTCTGCCACCTTTATTTTCAAGACTGTTCAACAAACTAATCTAAATACACTGGAAGCGTGTCAAAGCTTTGCATTCTTTTTACAAAAGCTAGTTAGTTGGAATGCGAAGAAAACAACACATACAGGGAGGATAAGCTAAAGTGGATGCAGATTATACATCTGTACTATTAGTTCAGAGAGTCTGAAGGAGGCTTATGGCATTGTACAGTGGAAGAAGAGGGCCTACAGATTACCCTCCAGGATGACGGTTTTAAGGTCAGAGGGGGAGTTGATAGTGAAGACGGTATGAGATTTGTTCCTCGTCTCTACCAGAGCAGCCACGGCCTCACCTAAATCCACATGATTTAGGAACCCAGGCGCCATGCGATCTGGAGAAGCAACACCTGTGTTGATCTTCACCTGTGGGGAAATAAAGGTCAGAGCATAACACACATATAGAAACCTTCTGGATAGCAAGGAAATAATAAAAAAGTTACAAATGTTTTTAAATTAATTTTAAAAAATTGCTGAAGAACAAGGGAGAGATATCTTACAAGCATGAGATACTGCCTTTTAAAACCAGTTGATTAGAACCCAGTTTTAAATATTATTAATTGTTACTTATTTTAACTCTCAAATATAGATGGAAGTATTGTCATGCCATTTAACAGCATTACCAAAGTGATGATTTTTGTATTATTTGACTGGGAGAGGTAGTATCCCTCTACCATCCCCCTGGTATCTAGGCTCTGGCCTGCCCAAATATGGCACTCAGTGACTCTGTTGAAGGGAATGGGTACAGCTCTGAAATACTGTTGTACAGACCTGATTAAGTTTGCAGGGCACCTCCGGGTACTCTTCTCTCAGAACGTGGCAGAACGCCAGCGTGCTGGCTGCCCCTACGGTCAGGAAGCCTGTGCCTGGCATCAGCAGTTTCTCCCCAGCGCCCCCTGTGGGACAGAATTTCGTACTGAATGTGTACAAAAGCTCTCTGTTCTAACGAGATTTTCTCGAACAAAACCGACAACTGCCTGTCAAGTAAGAAGACTCAGTAAAAGCAGTTTGGTAATGACACCCATGAATGTTGTGTGACCCACCTGTAATAAATGTGTAGGTGCAGTTGGGGTCGTCTCTCACCAAAGGAAAGAAAGCTTTCCAGGACACAAAGGTGCTGAACAGCAGCGTCTCAATAACCTAATGAGAAAAAACAGAGGAAGACAGATATAGTGTAAATCATGATGGACTGGCTCCAGAGAAAAAAGAGGACCTCTCAAGTTATACTGAAATGAACTTATTAGAGACTAAACAGGTTCATTTTAAGGGGAAAAAATTGTCACACAAATATGTCAAAAGAAACAGTGTAAAAGTTGTAGCTGTTAAATGAGTTATTATTATTATTATTATTGTTGTTGTTGTTGTTGTTTTCATCGTATGTATTAGTGAACCTAGAAAAATTATTAATATTTAAGTATATTATAAATATTTCCCTGTATGTATTCTTCAAAACAGAGTTATTACAAAACATCAGTGAAAACCTGCACATTTATAACTGTTTTTTGAAAATCATTGTAATTCTGTAGGCATGATATGCAAGAGACCAGAGAGAAAAAGTTCCTGCAGCAGCTCACCCAGTGGAGTTCTTTAAGGGGCTGGATGTGTGGCGGTCCTCCCTGCCACCAGCTGAAGCCGAGAGAGGACACCACATCTGTGACCTTCCCCACAGAGCGCAGCAGGGCCTGCTTCACCTCCTCAGCTCCCTCCTCTGAGCCTATGAAACAAATTCACAAATGATAAACAGGGACATTCCACACAAAAATGGCTACTTCTTAAATGGACTACAGAAGAAGAAATGACTCACCAACATTTCCCACCAGAGTGGTCAGGTTGCCCTTGGTGGCAGGTGAAACAAAAGCTTTGAGCTTCTCTAGCTTGTTGCTGTCTCTGGAGATCACGGCAACTTTAAAACCTTTAACACATAACATAACCTTTAAATAACCTAACATAACCTAACTACGTGTGTAAAAGTTTTAACATGAAACAAAATAGCATGAAAAAATATGGTGTTTAAGTTTACTGGATATAAATGTTTACAGTAGCAAGATATATACACAGTGTGTGTG
>JBBJLR010000019.1:11803933-11817145 GCA_037577145.1 Brachypetersius gabonensis
ACTCCTGTCTGATCTCGCCTGGCAAACTGTCCATCACCATAGCAAAAAAGAAAGGGCTCGGTGCTAATCCTTGGTGTATGTACACCAAAATCCACCTCGTCCTAGAACACATCAGTCACTCCTACTGGAATTTACCACTAAAACGCTAATGAATGAGTAAGACACTCTGATTATGATTGTTTTCTTTTCGCATTATTAAGATAATCGTGTTATTTTTCTCAATTGATCAGAATATTATCAATAAATAATAATAAAAACAAAAAATAAGCTTGCTTACTTACCTTCAAAACTCTTCACTCGTCCCTCATGCAAGATCCAGTATGGCCGTTGTGTATGTCCAATCTGCTTTTCAAAATAAAAGTATTAACGCAACCATCAGGACTGGCAAATCACAATCTGTAAAAATAACATTAAGAATTTTACACATGAATTACACGTTTTTAAAATATAAAAATTATGTAGAAGTATATTTTGGCCCATGGCTACATGACTACAGAGGGTTTTTTCTGGCACGTTATGAAGACGTTATTACGCTGTAATTGTTTTAGAAACCAGCAATAACTTTTATATTCCAATCAAAGCCTGTTTAGGCGACATGAATTTAGCTGTAAAGCTAATATTTTCTTAGCTGGCGACTTTTTGTACTTGTTCATATTGAGACGAATACATCTGATATGTAAACAATATCTTTCACCAACCGTGGACGCGCATGATTTGTAGATCTCGTATACGTTATAAAGTGCCTTAGCCTCGTGTCACGTGTCCTCCCCTGTGTTGTTGTTGGGTCTGGAACATGGCGAAGGTGGATGGACCTTGCTGAAAGGAACGGGGGCACAAAACTAGTGGAATATTTTAGAGAACCGGGTTCGTTTGTGCCATGCGAGGGTGAAATGGTCTCAATCTCGAATTGGATCGCTTCTACCGTGTCATTGATGACTAAAAGTCCACCGAGACGGAGGACCACGTTCACTGGGATTCATAAACATTTCTATAGGACTTTAAACCCCCGAGTGTGGTGATAGTGAATCTCCACAAAATTATCTGAACCCCTGTCACGGGAAAATCACAGGGCATAATGGCTGGAAACGTGTACACGGACATCGACGTGCAGAAAGGTGTGCAGAGGTTAAAAGAGGAGCACGGAAAGGTAAAGCATCCTTTTAGGTTTCGGTGTGTGTTCATATGCAGCTGTGTAAACATCCTGTCCACAAACCCAGCACGTCCTCTACTACTATTGCAACCACTAATAACGTTACAGCACAGTTATTATTCTACCTTGAATACAGCAAAGTAAACCATCGTGGCCGCTGGAACTGAGCTGCTTTCTAGAAAATGCCAAATCACGTGGGTTAGCTACCCTTAGCTGTTTGCTAAATTGGTTTCTCTACCAGCTTGCGGCACTATATGGACCGATGTATTAGGACACACCAAACATTTCCAAGGTTTGGGTTAGGCCCCTTCCTTCCAGTAAAGATGTGCTGAAGTATTAAGTTTGCCCAAGACATTTTGGACAAATCCACGCTTCCAACTTGGTGGACACAATTTTTGGGGAATAAGCTTTTCTATTCCAGCATGACTGCCCCAGTGCACAAAGCAAGGTCCATAAATACATTCGGTGTGGAAGAACTTGACACACAACAACTTGTCCTCAACCTCATCCAACACCTTTGGGATGAACTGGAACGAAAGTTGGGAGCCAGACCTCGTCAATGCCTGACCTCTTAAATACTGAATGAACAGAATGAATGGGCACAAATTCCCACAAAAACACTCCAAATTCTTATTGAACGCCTTCCAAAAACCGTGGAAACTGTTATAGCTGCAAAGGCGTACTTTGCCTTCAAATACATATAATTGTCTATGGATTTAAATGCAATGTCATTAAAGTCACGGTTGGGGTAATGGTCATGCGTCCCAGTACTTTTGTTTATGTAGTGTATTTCACAGGGAATGGCACACATAAATGCTTTTAAACACTAGTTCACTGCTTTGGTTTTACCATTTGTCAATGTGTCCTTGTAGCACAAAACCCATGCAAAGTTTGTTGGTCTTCAGATGTTAAATAATATTTTCTTCTAATGGTGCATTGGTATATACATTTATATCCTGAAATGGAAGAAAACATGCTTAATGGTGGTCTCGGGACAGTCAAAGATGAAGAAATACTAAAACATTGCTGGGAAAATAATGTTGCAAAGCCAGTCTCTTTTGGGCTGAATATCTTACTGTCATCATAAAAAAGTGACCCAGCACACTGCAGTGGTAAGTGATGTTGCATGGTAAGCTCCAGCCTTTTTTCTTTTCCTGCTTTTCTTAGTGTTTCCTCAGGAACTGTAAAATCATACCGTGTGTAAATGTCCCAACAGGTGGTGAAAGACTGCGAGAGTCAGGTTACACACTGGTAAGTGTCCTTATTTGTTAAAGTACCCAACATTTCTAAAACCCACCCAGTCTCACGGTTGCTTCTCTTGCTTACTTTGGCCCGTACTATGTGTTACATTATTTGCTGTGCGTTTCTTAATGAATGAAAGAGAAGTGAATCTGTATTTGATCTGAGTTTGATTCCTTCTGTAGGTCTTTGTTGCTATCTGTGTGCAGACATTATTCCAAACCTCATGACATGTTTCCTTATTTACCAGGAAAAAGGTGGAGAAAGACTACGAAAGTCTGCAAGAACGCCTCATCACATTGCCTGACAAACTGTCCTATGATATAATGGTAAATAAAAAGTTTTTTACAACTGTTTTTTTTCTCTTAGCAGTATTGCCACAAGTGCATGGGTTAGCGTTTTATTTATTGAATATTCTGTTAAATTACAATCCTGATGTCTTCAGGATGGATCTAATAATGTTAAGCATTTTTTTATTTTACCTTCTCCTGATGCCCACTGTCTTGCACAGTTTCTTCTATTCCTTGTTCTGGCATGCTTGATCCTGTTTTTTCAGACAAAGCATTTGGGGATCCTGAGGAATTATTAATTAACACTAATTTAGTTTTTAGCTGTACCTCAGTTAAGGCACATATGTGTCTTGTTAATTCTCTTCTATTCAACTTGTTAGGTACCATTTGGATCTTTGGCTTTCATGCCAGGGAAGCTGGTTCACACTAATGAGCTCACGGTTCTACTGGGAGATAACTGGTTTGCGAAATGTTCTGCTAAACAGGCCCACATGCTTGTAGAACACAGAAAAGAACGTGAGCTGATATTTATTCTGTGCTGTACTCTTTTATTCCTATTACTTTGTTTAACAGTCAAGTGATTGTTAATGGTGTTCTTCTCTGAAAGACATGGCATGTTGTGTTTTTTATTTGCAGATGTAAAAAATAAGCTTGATGATTTGCGCACGGTAATGAAGAGCTTTCAAGACAGAGCAGGCTTCACAGAAGAATTTGGAAAAATGACTAATGTAAGTCAATTTCTCTGCTCCTTAAGTCAAAAAATGGTTGTTGTCCATGCGGCAATAAGGGATTTATTCTCTTCTGATCTCACCCTCACTGCAGGCCACTGGAGATTTTGTTGACATTAGGGAGGATGTGAAAGAAGATGATGCAGTTACTAAAGGTAACTTCAAACTTCAGTACAGCATGGCTTTTATCAAAGGGAAATAAACATTTACCAAATATTTACCAGCAAGCAAGGAATGTATTTTTCTAAAATAAGGAATCAGTTGCACAATGTTTCTTAATATTTAACCTGTTATATGTCAGGTAAGCAACGTGTGGCCCACAAGCCCAATTCCAAGCCTAAGGAGGAGTATGTGCTGCAGTTGGAGGAAGACGAAAGGGAAGCAGGGGGAGATGGAGACAGCAGTAATAAAGCGCTCTCTGAGGAGGAGTTATGGGCTCGGCTGGATGAGCTTGAGCGTCTGGAGGAGGAGCAGGACGAGAGAGACAGGTGAGAGAGAGTTGAAACTAGGGAGCATGCCTTGTATAAAAGTGTCACACAAAATCATAGCTATTATGCTGTGCTGCCCATCTCTGGTCCCAGAGGTCTGATGTTCAGCACAGTTTGGTGATTTACTAGCTCAGACACACCTGTTCCAACTCACCTGTTAATTGCCATGTTTACTAAGAGTATTGGAGGAGGGGGGGTACTGGAAGATGTGCAGCACCGCTCATGACAGGCCGTTTTAATGGATTATATATAATTATATTCATATAAAAAGCTAACCCAGATATTCTAGTGAGAAATCACTTTAATTTTGTTTGGCAGACTGGACAGCACAGATACAAATGGAGAGGACAGCACTTCATCTTCATCAGAGGAAGAGAAGGAGGCAGATGGTGGTGGAACAGCCCAGGTTAATGGCCACAGCCCATGTGAGAACGAGGCTCCTGCTTCTCTTACAGTCCAGGTGAATGGCACCACCAAGCCACAACTTGATGAGGTTGAAGAGGATGAAGAAGAAGAGGAAGGCAACAGTCTGCCAACTATATACTTCACTCACACCGTTGAGCCCAAAAAAGTAAGAAGTCTGTTCAAATCTTAGAAGTCTTTTTTTTTTTTTTTTTTTTTTTTAAAGAAAACAACAAGTTTATTTCAGCTCAAACCCTAGGTAATTTGGAGCTCACTTAAAAGTATATAAGAAAGGGATGTCTGTCCTATCTCAGGTGAGAATAAACACAGGAAAAAACACCACTCTGAAGTTCAGTGAAAGGAAAGAGCAAAAACAACAAGGGAAGCGGAAAAAGAAGAATGGCAAAAGCAACGGCCACTCTGTACATGAGCATCACAAGATTGCAACTCCGGCTGATATCTACAGGTAGTAACCTACTAATAGTTCTGAGTACAGTTTGCATTACACATGTCCCACCTGATTAGTTTTATCATCCCTGTACTTGCTCTGTATTGTGTGTTATTCTCCTCTGTTTTGTAAGCAAAGACACATTTCTAGCACATGCAAGAGTAGTAATGCATTTGGCTAGTAAAATAATTCCGATTCTTTAGAACAGACATTATCATCTCTTTACCAAACTTGGATCAAGACTTTCAGTCTGAACTTAGTCTAAAGCGTGAGTGTGAAAAGCAGGCCATTAGCAGTTTATCCTCATGTTTAGTGAGTTTTTGCAAAAGAGATTTGTTCAGTGTTGTTGAAGTTTGGTTTGTGTATGGATTGTGTTTGTAGGGTATTTGTGGATGTGGTTAATGGCGAGCCCGTCCCGAGGAAATCCATTCTGAAATCGCGCAGTCGTGAGAACAGCATTTGCAGTGACACCAGCGAGAGCAGCACAGCGGATTTTGAAGAACGGCGTGCCTTTTTTGGACGCACACTCAGCCATGACGACGCCACCCACAGCGACGCCAGTGACGGGATTATGGAAGAGGACAGCCCAACGAGCATCAGCCTGTACCCTAATGGACGCTTTGAGGTACCTGTGTTTTAATACCTCTTGAATATGTTTAGTCAAGTGGGTTAACTTCAGTGTAATAGAGAATACTTACGTTGATACTGATTTTATTTTTGTAAACACCACTGAGTAATAATAATAGAGCTGGAAATGCTGGATCAGATATTGGGGGGTGGGAATATTGAACCACTATTGGAGGAGTTGGGGGAACGAATGATACTGATGCAATTCCGTAGCAAACCTGATACAGTACACACACATTTTGTGCTGTCATGTTGTTAACTATACTGAAGAAAAATATAAACGCAACACTTTTGTTTTTGCTGCCATTTTTCATGAGCTGGACTCTGAAACATTTTCTACATATACGAAGGACCCATTACTCTCAAATATTGTTCACAAATTTCCTGTGGTGTTTGAGTAGTCTGAGCAATATGGTCTACATAAAGTGAAATGCTTCCACTAAAAGTATTCTAAAGCTCTAAGTGGTTTTAAGTGGAAAACATCTTTAATAGATAGTGTCAATCAAAAATAAGTGGCATTCTGCCAAGATTATTTTGATTATATTTGCTGTTGTACGTTACAATAGAAACTACATAGGGAAGTATTTTTGTTAAAATGAGTGTGGCATTATGTTTGACAGTGATACTACTGTAGTCAGTTGGCTACAGAGAAATCTCAGCCTTATTGTATGGTGGGCAGATATCATAATGAAAAACAGGGTAATGATGAACTTTCATTTCAGAATGACTGTCAGTATAATTCTTTATATTTTCATTTTGTTGACTTTGCATTCACTGTTGGATTAAATTTTGAATTTCAAAACCGTTCGGCCTTTTGCTGGTAAAATGTTGTGATCTGCAGATTTAAGCATTTCAACACAGGCTGAACTACACTGCCCTACAAAGCTGACTTTAGAATACCAGTTGGTGTTTAGGACATCTCCTTTCTCTTGTGAGAAAATATCCTGATTCAAAGTTGTCCCGTTTCAGAGAAATGCTGGTGTCAAAACTGCAGTAACTACAAAATGTATTTTTGTCAGTTTCAGCTTTGGCGTAGTTACTGCACTTTGTAGGGCAGCATGGTAGAGGGGAAAGTGTAATGTCTCATACAGGTTTCTTCTATACGTTAACTGAATTTGCATCTTCCAGACAGTCATGAAGGGGTCTAAAAATACATCAGTGCATGCACTTTTATGTCTTTATCTTTGTCTCACTGTGTTGCTTTATCTTTTAGGCTTTTTCGGGCACAGTGGTTGAAAAGGATCCACTTCCCTCGTCCATCCCTCATCTGACCATCACCCCTCCTGCCCTCCCCACAATCCCTGAAAGAAAGCAGGAGGAGGTGAGCTCAGACATGCCCCAGGAGCCACCCAAGAGGGTGTCAAAGTTCAAAGCTGCACGGTTGCAGCAGAAGTGACGGAACCACTCTCCAGGAATTAATGGTCCCTTTTTTTAATGTCTTTTTGTATGACTGTAACATTGTGGGCTAGACTTTTGCTAAATGCTGCTGTCCTGCCCTGTCTACTCCTTGTGCTGCTGTATTATGCTGTCTTCCTTGAGCCAGTCCAGTCTGTTTCTACTGAGTGTGCTCTGCGTGCTATGCATCTGCTAAACATACACTTTCTTTTGTCTTACAAGAATCATGGACATGGGAGGTGTTGCCCTGGTGTGGGCTCTCTTTGCCACATTGCTCTGGCACTTTTTAACAGCAGCAGGGCCACATTCAACCCTTTTCAAATTACGCTTTGCCTTTGCCTTGTGTTTCACTAGAAAACCTAAATGACATGGATGTAAAATGGTAGCATTAGCAATATCGTGGCTCCCACACTACACACATGGCTGTTCTTTGAAGAGGTCATTTTCTTAGTGACTCACTAGCTGCTGTGATAACATGCCTCGTTGTCGAGATGTTCAGTGATTTCTACCTTACAAAAGCTTTTCCAAGTGTGCTTTGCCTTCGTTATGCTTTTTATTGCCTTCGTTATGCTTTTCTAAATGTTTTATTTGATTTCCAGTATTTGAATGTAGACCAGCTTTTGTCCCTGCCTACAAATGTTGGTGACTGGAAAAAAGAAGAATAAATGCTTTTGTCTATAAAAGTTTTTTTTGTTGTGTTGATTGAGTTCAGCATTACTTTAACCGCTTGTACAGCCTGAGTATAATTAATGTGGGGCAGCTGGTGGCCTTGTGGTCAGTGAGTTGCCCCTGCAATCCGAGAGCCGTGGGTTTGAATTCCAGGGCTGCTAGTGGCACTGCTGAGGTATCCTTGAGCAAGGTACTGTCCCCAGCTGCCCACTGTTTCACTTGGTGAATGGGTTTAATACAGAGAGAAGTTTACACTGTTCATGCTGTGTTGTGTTCAAGCATGACTATAAAGGGCCACTTGTACTTCCTAAAACATCGTCCCACGTGCTGCTAATGCATACTTTCTAACAAAAGTTGTAAAATGGAATAAGCAACACACGTTTATCTACTTCATTACATTTTCGGTCAGCAGCTCACAGTAGGAGGACGCCTAACTTTTTGGTTTCTTTTGTCTGCAATACAGCTGTGCTGTTGAACTGCAGTCACTAGAGGGAGATAAAGTTCAATTTACAGATTTCCGTTTGCAGACAAGAATGAAACGCACCACCTCTCAAGCTGCCGTTGCCATTAACACTAGAATGCATAAATGAGACACATGGCACATTCTGTATTTAATTTGTTCTTGGAAAAAATAAATTTCTGGCACCATTACATCATAATTTCCCCTTACAAATCAATCATTGGTAAGACTTTATGGTAATTTTTTTAATGACACTTTAGAATCATGCTTGGCCATGTTCCACTTATGAACAATGAAAAAGGAAGCCAAATTGCTGAACACCAATGAGGTAATGCAACCTTGCATCAGCTGTAACAATCAAAAGTTAGAGCAGTATTGAGCACTTTGAGGAGCCATGCTGTCTTCATCCATCTCTGTTTTCTCCGGTATTGGTGGCTTGTTTGCAGCTATCCATCAGCTCATCAGCTTATTGGCATGTGGACTTGGACAGGACCTGAGTCAGCTGCATGCTTTTCCACTAGACTGAACAATGACCTTAACTTGAGCACCAAAAAGCAATGTAGCAATTTAATATTAAAGTTTACACAGTTTCTCCCTCAATTAAAGTGAAGCTAATCCATCAGGATGTCCTAAATGTGCTTCTTTGTTTTGTACTGGGGCAACAAGGTGAATGTACTGAGTCCATTCTAGTCACACATGAACACAGCACAACACACAGTGTGAAATTCTGTCTCAGTTTTTAATAACCAAATGAAGCAGTGGGCTGCAGCACCCAGGGAACAGTGTGTGGGGATGGTATCTTGCTCACAGGTACCTCAGTGGTGCCATTAGCAGTCCTGGGGTTCAAACAGCCTTCTGATTACAGGGGTAACTCCCTAACCACTTGCTCCCTGGGCGTCTCACATTGGTGGCAGCCCACTGCTTCACTCGGTAAATGGGTTAAATGCAGAGAAACCATTTCATATTATTCACAGCGTGTGCTGTGGTGTGTCTCTGTGTGACTCTAAGGGGCTACTTTTTTCAGCTAAGCTCATGATTCATGCAAACCAAATATCATGCGATAAATCTGGCCAGTGCTCAGTCAGTCTTGCACCACACTAGTGTAAGACTTCGTTCTCCCCTGCAGTATCAGAGGTCGTGTGTCTGATGCTGTCAAAGCAATGATATTACACTAATGATCCCCTCTCTATGCCCACGAGCTCTGCATCCTCTGTCTCCTCATGACAATCCGCTTATGACAGGCTGTGTGTTGGGCATTTTAGGACTCTCTCCCTCTCTCCCTCTCTTTTGCTCTCTCAACAAATGACTTCCATTGCTAATGTCCTACCTGAGGTAATACTATTGACTGTAGCAGGCCATGACACTTCAGAGAGGCGTTTTCTCACATCATCAAAACATCTGATGCTCATCTCAAAGTAACAAGCATTAAAGACAATTACACGCTCATTAGTAAGGTGCTTAACATGTCTAATTAAGAAAATCAACACATAGGCCTCAGATGCAAAAGTGTATTTGGCCCTCACTCTCATGAAAGTACCGTCTTTGCTTATTTTAGCTGAAAGCAAAATAGAAGACCTGCCTCAAATGTGCTGTGTATTAGTTTAAATAGTTTGTCTTGGTGTTCACTAAAGGCTCTGAGATCTTAATGTTTGCCGATGTTCAGAAGGCATGTCCACAAGTTGTGTCCTTCCCCTAAACCCCTCGCTTTTTGTTATGTGACAGTGCACTGCTTGGCATGTTTTTGACTTAGAAAAAAAACAACAGATCACCTTGGACAGCTGCGCTGCCTCTCCTGTTTCTACGGCAATGCTGCTGATTGACAGTTGGCCTGACAACTCCATTCAGCCACCACCTGCTTGCTGTCAATCAGGCCTGCCATCCTGGGGCTATTGACAGAGCTGTCAGCCTGCGTGAGATGTGTCTGTCAAAGCCCCTCCACACGTTTGCAGGCTGGGTAACATCATTTTTTTCTTTCTCTCCCTCTACTCCTCCAGTGTTTTTTTTCTTCACCTTTCTTCTGACAAGAAATGTGACCAGCACTTGTGTTGTGTTAATCCTCTTTTTTACCCTATGATTATAATGATGATAACAGTAATAATTATAGTAATAATAATGTGAATTAAGCCAAGATTAAATGTACGCATAGTCCTGATGTCATTTGCTCGTAAAATGCTAATCTGTTCTTTTATTTGCATCTGGATTGGCCATGTGAATAAGAAATAAAGCCAGCCAGAAAACTGAGATCCTGCAGGTTGATTAAAGGCGATTACCAGAATCTCCCTTGATAAACTAATCTGAATATGACTTAAGAAGAACAAAAGGAAGAAGAAGAAAAATATATTAATAATATAATTTTTATAGCACGTTCTTAAGGTTTCTTTACAGAAACTGTGGCTGCTAAAAATGCAAAAACAAGACAAGTTGAGCTTTTAAGCTGAGGATCCATAGTTTTAAGGGCCGTGATTCTACAAAGATTGGCCCCTAGTGGTGTGAGCAGTCTCAGGGACAGTCCAGTGCCAAAAGACAAAAGGTTAAGAGTGCGGACGAGGGTGTGCAGAAGCTTTGCTAAAAGGGAAATGGTTGACAATGTATAGCTTTTTGCATTTAAAGAGTTAAAAATGGATATACAAACGGGCTGACTGAAAGTGTGGGGTCAGGTGTGATCTGTATTAACAAAAGGGGTTATTTTCTTACATTTTTTAATATTTCTTCAATAGTAAATATGAATGTTTACTGGTGTTTTGTTCAAAAGTTCATGTTGTCAAATTTTTTGTGACCATATACGCTATTGAGTGAATAATACGTTTTAAAAACATCTGTTTTTTAGTTTTCATGGAATTTTTATTTGAACTGAGATTAATTATTGAGAAAATGTCTTGATTATTTTCTTCTGTTTCTTCCATACAAAGTTAACCCCAATTTTATGTTCACACCATTGCGGACAAAGGTTTACAGACACTCACAGTGGGCAAATACGTGATTGCATCATTGGGCTTTTAAAGATTTCTGCAACTGTTCTTTAGACACCATACACCTTTATTGCAAAAAAAGACAAATTTGGTGCACAAATTAGAAATTATTATGGGTGTCATGATGACAGCCCAAGGTCAAAATTATGCATCGCCATTATTTATTTCCAAAACTTGATTAAACTTAAATCCTTGTTAATGATCATAACTATAATTGATTCTTGCTGCCTAAATAAAAGGGCTTGTTTGACAGCACTTAGTGGATCAATGTGTTTTATCAGGGTAAAGTCCAAAGAAATCTGTGCAGGTCTGTCAGAGAGGGCCATGGACTTAAACATTTCCAAGCATCTCCAGGTTTCAAGATTATCCGTCCAATCACTTGTACTGATCATTTAGAGTTCACTTTGCCGAGGTCAGAAAAGAAAACCCAAACTGTTTGCCTAAGCTAAGAGGAAATTGGTCTGGATGATCAAAAGCAGTCCAATATCACCAAGAAACAGGTCTGTCATGAACTGAGAGCTGAGGGAGCTCCAGTGTTACTTTTTTCTTATAGTCAAATGTGAACACACAGTGTGAAGAATGGGAAATTCTTTCTCTGCACTTAACCTATACACCAATTGAAGCAGTGGGCTGCCACCAATGGGGGTCACCCAAGAAGCAGTGTGTGCGATGGAACTTTGTTCAAGGGTACATCAGTGGTGCCACTAGCAGTCCTGGGATTTGAACCCATAACCTTCTAATCACAGGGGCAACTCACTAATCACTAGGCCACCAGCTGCCCAAACTTTTGTTTCTGCCGAGGTTAGAGACTGCCATGCCATTCCTGCTTTAAATCTACAACTTCAAGCACAACTGAAGTTTGTGGTTGATCACATGGACAAAGAGGAAAGTTTATGGTCAGATGAGACTTGGAGGAGAAAAGCTAAAGCATTCAACACCCTAAAAATACTACCAACTGTTAAGCATGGTGGTGGTAGCATGATGCTCTTGGGCTGTTTTGTTGCCAGTGGAACTGTTGCATTGCACAAAGCAGATAATATTGAAGATTATGCAGTATCATCAAACCATCAGGTGGAAGGCTGAATCCTGAATGCATTTAGGTATTCTAACTGGACAATCACCCTAAAACCATGATGAGAGCCTTGGTCAGTGGTCAAGAATCCAAGTAGAATTATGCCAGAAGCTTGCTGATGGCTACCAAAAAAGTGCTAAGGGAAATATTGCTGTATCTATAATTTTGACCCTGCAAGTATCATTTTGATCCTATGATGTTTTCAGGAAACCTATAACAAATTCAAATGTGTGGACCACACAGATAAATGAAAGGAAGAATTGCAGAATTTGACATCCTTGCTGTGGTCTGGCATATATTTGACAAAATGTTTGAAAGAAATGTTTTGAGTTAATTTGTTGGCCTTGAGAATTGAGCTGTGACTGTTTGTTCTGAATCATTCTGCATTTTGATGTCATGAGTATAAGCCAAAGTAAAGTAGAATGCAGAGAGAAAAATGTAATGATTTAATGATTCCTTTCTCCTTCCCTCCACCTCGTCTCACCTCCATGTTTGTACGTCCCATCAGCCCAGCAGAGCTTACCTCGCAACTGACAGATGATGAGCCCCAGCCCTGAAGCTGACGCCATAATCAAAGTCCTGTCACACCTGTCAATATCCTGCTATCATGGCAACACTGTTTGTGATGTGACGGAGGGTGGTTGGGGTACTGTCCCACCCTTGAAAAATACAGAGGATTAAACTGTAAAAATGGCCAGCTAAACAGTTTAAGTACTGTGTAAACTCCATAGACAAAAAGAGCACAACATGTGAACACCATGCAAACTACATTTTAGTCCATAAGACTGAATACAGAGTTTTACTAAGACAAGTGAAGAAGTTTTGCCAAAAGCGAGGATCGTAAACGTCCAATCAATTAAGAGTAAAACACTAGAATTCTATACCTCTAAGGGTTACATAGACAAACCAGAGCAAGATCCTTGAGTTCTGCTAGAAAAGTGTTTTAATATATGGACTCTCTCCTCTCTGCCATGGATGATGGTCTTGTGAAGCCCCTGGGCACACAATTCCCTCTGCATTCAACTAGTTACCTAACTAATTAACCAACTTACAAACTTACTAGCAAGTTTCACAAGCAAATTTCCCACTTGTGGGAATAATAAAGGTTTATCTTATCTTAACTTAATAAATAAATAAATAACATTTTAACTGAGTTAGTAACTGAGTTACATCATTATAAAAGTAACAAATTACCAGCAAAGTAACTATTGCGTTACTTAAAAAAAAATCTAATTTAATACAACTATAAAATAAATATAAAACATTGTACACTAA